>VYZT01033792.1:104828-203443 GCA_013400735.1 Pomatostomus ruficeps | reverse complement strand
AAAGTTGCCAAAATGAGCCTTGGTTGCATTGGACTAATGTTTTGACTAAAAATCTTGAACATTATATAACGTTGTGATTGTAACGAAGGGTCTGTGTTTATGTCTGAGATATTTTTTCTTGAACTTTGACTTCTCTAATTGAAAGAGCAGCTTATCCTATGGATAACTTCCTAGTAAAAATCCTAAATGAGGCTATGCATAAGTCAATCTTGTAGGGTGGAATTGAAAAATATTCCCAGATAAATGTTTAAAAGCTGTATTTTGTGAATTCTGTATGCATCTGAAATTTTTGAGAGCTCAAGGGAAGAGCACAACCTGTAGCACTGCTCAGCTTAAGTCAAGCACAAGATCAGCTGATATTAGTGGATATACTTAACTCTGCACTTCAACAACATTTCTTTGGAGTTGACTCTTCTTTTAGCACTGGTTCTTGCAGCTGCTGCCTGCTGTGGTGTAGGATGAAGGCAAGTATTTGTTCTTGGTTTTAAAAGTACAACTTAAATGTTTGTGAACAACACATCCTTTACCATAGTGCAGTCTCGGCTTTAAATGAGTTGTGTGTTTCCCAATCAGGATGCGTGTTCCCAAATGAAACATTTGTGGAGTATGGAAATCTTAGTAGCATGCATTTTCAGATGATTCCTCAAGTTTTTATCAAATGGGGAGCTTTCACATATAAACTGTAAATAAATAACTACATGTTAATCAGGTCTATCTCACTTGGACTTGCATGCCTCACTGAAGTTTAACTTCATATTTTTTTTTTAGTCTTATTACTAAAATGACTATTTCAGGAGAAATATGTCTCTGAGGTATCATTTTGGACAACAAACTTGAATAGAAATATGATAATTGCTCAAATGAATTTTAAAAGATGGCACATGAGGTGTGGGAAGATTTTTGCTGTGGGAGAGCAACATTAGACTTCTTCAGGTTTTGAAGTTCAGATAAAATGAAAATCCACAGTACTGCAAAAGGTAGTATCGTTGTATTCTAATTTAAGGAATGTAATAATTATTAGACTATTTCATGTCCTTCTAGTCCTATAGAGACAAATAACTTTGAAATCCACAGTGAAACTCAGTCTTAGCATAGCATAAATACTGAAATAAAACATGAGGTGAAACTCTGATTAAACTGTGATTGTATTAAAAAGGTTAATTTAAAGGGATACCATTACATTGTAGTGGAGAAGAAATTGCAAGATACCTTTATTTTTTAGGTCTTGAAGACATATATTGCTGGTAAAAGTGTGGCATAGATAAGAAGTTACTGATTTAGAGGAAACTCACTATTGACAAGTATTTATTCACAACTTTTCTGCTACATCAGTGCCAGGCAGAGCAGGTAACAATAGCTGCAACTCAGCAGGCGTTGAGACAGAAAAGAGCCTGTCAGATTTTCACTTCCTTACCAAGTTAGGGTTTGGGGGTTTTATGCATTGTATTCGACTGAATGATTTAAGAATTTATGTGAAAAAATATTTCAAGAATTGTGTCTTGTATCTCTTTTGACTAAACTCGTTGTGTATAATTCTCACCTCCTGCAGAGGACAAGCCTGTGACTTACCAGGTTCAGTGTCCTTGGCCCTGGGCTGTGTCCTCTGTAGCTGGCAGGAATTCCAGGAGTCCTGGTCCACCTCCCATGTCTGTCCTTGAGACTCACCCGCTGCAGAACACAGCAAGCACACCAGGCAGGTCTTAGGGTATCACCTTATCAGACCTGTCCGTTTTCCTTTCCACATTGTAAGTGGATGCTTCTGTTGTGGGCTACACAGGCAGCTCAGTTTTCTTCTAAGTCATTATTAGAAAACCGAGCAGTGGTGCCAGCAATTTGGAAACAATGGCTTAGCACTTAAACAAAGCAGTTGTTATCATATTAAAAAGGGCAGTCTTGACAACAAATGCTTATTCCAACCTTCCCCACCCTCTTTTAGAGCTAGAATACCCATTTTTTTCAATTCCAGTGGAGGCTGTCTTATGGAAACAAAAGCACCTAACCACCCCCACATAACTGAGGTATCAAATTAATGTATTTTGCCAAGGTTGCTTAAAAGTGGCATCAGTGTACCCAGGAGAGCACATCTCTATGATCCTCTTGCTGCTTGGTTGGCTAACACCAGATCAGAGAAGCAGAGTTATCCTAACTTGCCAATGACAGTGCCCGAATTTCTCATTACGTATTGCCACAAAAATTGTATCGCTGTGGTGAACTTGCAGAATTCTCTCTGGCTGTATCTTTCTCTTGTCACATGTGCCAGTTGAGGGGTTTGTCATAAGTTTCCTTTGTGTGCCTGCTGTAAAAAGTGCTTCCAAGGACATTAAAGAGAGGAGGCACCAAGGGGGAAGGTATAAGGTATTGAAAGAAATTTTTACTACTACTAGAAATGTTCTAAGTTAAATCCTCTGACAAACTTTTGTGGATTTGCTTAATAGCAGAGTGTCCCACCTGGAATATTTTGAGAGCACTCAATGTACTTCCAGTAGCTTTTATTCTGTTCCAGTGTAAATTTTCAAGGGAAGAGCTGATGAAGTGTTGAGTAAGTCAATCTATGTGCTGTTTGTACTCCTCCGTAGAGACTCATTAGGTTCCATGTAAATAAAAATAATTTTGTTTTTCATCCTTTTGAAATTTTCTGTGATACTCATGCCTTAGATATATCAGTTTGGTGGGGTTTTGAGTAAGATCCTGCCTAAAGTGCTTCACTTTTCTTTCGTTAAGTTGATGTGTAGAGCTTCTAGTTCTGAAGTTGCTTGTGTACATGCCAGACTGAGATGTTGACCCTGTATCTGTACCAAGTGTTTTAGTCCTAAAGATTAAGTAAACCCCATCACTCTTCCTTACTTTTCCATTAGCATTTTGCTAGCTGTGTCGGTTTTGTTTCTGTCCAAGTAATGAAAGAGCCTACTGTGACTAATCTGTGATCTGTGTTCATTAATACACCTTTCATTCTTCAGTGAGCAAATGTGAGCAATTATGTAGTGGAAATGCTGTACAATTGGTTGTCAGCAGTAATGTAGAGATGACAAATTTCATGTTCCTATAATCTTTCTCTCTTCATTTTTATAAATAATTCATATAATCAGGGAATTCAGTAAATTCTATTTATCCCTGTATTTGCCTCTAGAGAGTAAGTCCAGCTCTGCAGCTTTCTGTAGATGCATAATTCTTTCAGACCAAGCAGTTGGATGGTCTCAGATGTTTGCTTTCTTAGCCTTAAACAGAGCATCCTGCTTTAGCATTTTTCACAGTAGTTTCTGTTCCTCTTGCTTTGATTTTTGAAGCAATATGGGTTTTTTCTTCTCTTCTGAAGGCTCTTTATTTTGGCTTTGTCAGAGCCTGTGAAAATTGAAGGTACATCCTGGTTATGAGGTTTAATCGTAGATTTATCCCAGAACTCCACAGCTTTTGACATTTCCAGTTGAATTCTTTAACCCAGTTCCTCCACAGAGAGGTTGTGCATTCAGATTTCCATGTAGGTCAGTTTTGACAACTTCTTGTTGTTTGTAATGTCTGTAAAGCTGCATTGCAGTACGACTACAGCTTAGTCAGACATGAGTTTCATTTCACCTAACACAGAAAACAAAGCAAGGTAAGGTTTGGCCAGGCAGGACTGCAGCTGCTAATTGTGGGCTTGTAACTCCATGCAAGCTTGGATACTGAAGCTCACATTGTTGCATTTCAGCTGTTCTTGGTACCAGGTATGAGTGGACCAATGCCATGGAGTGGTTTTTTCATCTGCAGTAATGTTGAAGAACCAAAAATGAAGAGCAACTTGTGGTTTTGTTTCCCTGGTTTTCCTGGACTGCAAGTTTTTATCAGAATGCTGAAAGATTGCTTCCTTTGCCTCCTGTAAGATTAGGAACATGTCCTGTTTTAAACGGCTGCTTTGCAGACACTCTGTTTATCAGGAGCAAAGCCTGTATATGCAATTAGAGGAAACACAACTTTCTTCAGGAAGTGCCACAGATTCTTTGATTTGTGAATTGTTGGTGATTCTTTTGTGACAGAGAAGAGGTCTAGTTTGAAATGCAGGTTTTTACCCTTGTTTCCAAAAAGAGAGGGAGAGTATTTGACGTAGCTGATCTGGCTGGTGTTGCCTTCCCCTCATTTTCCCATCCTGATGCCCTATGTGCCCTAGTTTGCTGGATCCCTTCTTGCCTCACGTGCTGCATTGTGAATTCCAGTGCAGGACTTAGTTTGGGAGTAGGGGACCATTTCCTTAGCAGTAGCCAAAATTTCACCTCTGAAGTTAAACCAGTTCCATGGCTGTTTTAATCTGTCAGTTGTAGAAGGGTAGACCTGCTTCTCCTTTGAGAGGAAACAATAATACTTGGAAAATGCTGCGTAGAATCTGTTGTATTTCCCATCTCTGCTAATGGCTTTTCTGAATTATTTAAATGTCATCTGTGACAGAACAATATGCCAAGAGTCTGCCCTCACTTACTGCACTTTAAATTCTGCTCTAAAAAAATTGATTAAATTGTCTTACTGTATCCTGGATGCTGAAATTTTGCTGCTGTTTATGCAGTTGCTGATAGGCAGAAAGGAATTTATTGCTGCTAGACTTCCCTATTTCTCTGTTTTGCTAGGAGCATCTTTACAGCTCTAACATATGTTGCTTCCATAATTTATGCTTCACATTCAAGTTGTGAGATGGTGGAGCTTTGGCTTTCTTCCCCTTTATAAATGTCTATAAAAGACAAAGTTGATCATTTGCAAGATTTCACATGACACCATCCTACATGGAACAGTAGATATGTGGCAGCAGCATCATCCTGTTCCCATCCTCCTCCTGATGGGTTTCATTTGGATGTTCTTACATGTTTATTGGAATGTTGGTTTGTATTTTGTGGAGCACTGAAGACAGGAACTGGCCTTTACGAAAGCTTCTAAAATCAGACTTGAAATTAAAAGCATCTTGTAGTCTCCGTTTTTGTGGTTGTCTATAATGACATGGCAGAGCATCATTGCCCCTTGGCAAGAGGACGGTTCCATCATACCACTCGCTTTGATTATTCATGTAGCTTCCCTTCCGTATAAAAGCAAAACCCTGCATGTTACAGTGCCATCAAAGCCACTGCACATTTGCATAAAGCTGCAGGTGCTGTCGTGCACGTAAACCCTGAATTGTGCAAGGATGAAAGAAGATGAAATGCATTATTTTTTATGCCTTTTGACAAGCTTTTTACCCTTCTTTTGAGTCACCAGCATCAAACTAATGGGATTATATTTTAAGCAAAAACTGTCACAATAATTAGAATTTATAAAATGGAAAAATTCCATGAAAAAACTTGTTCACCAGCTAAAAATAAATACGCTTTGATGTAAACATTCTGTATAAGTAGGCTGTGGAGAAGTCCCTCTGTAATCACTTTTTGTGGCTAACAAATGTGCTATCAAATGCACTTCATCACAGGAGAAACATATTATTGGGTATCTTCATTCTGAAAAAGCAGTGAAGCAACTGCAGCTTACACCTGACTGTATCAAGAAGCTCTACATGCACATTTTTACTTAGAAAGCAGTGGAAGCTTTCAGAAAAACTGTGCAATTTGTGGAAACCTGGTTACTCTGGGTCTTACTGGCAGCTTGTCTCTAATAATCTGCAAGTCCCACAGGGATCATTAGCTTCTCCCAGCCATCAGAGTCAGCAGTCAGTGCATCTTCTGAATCTGGAGTTCCTGCTGTGTCCGGTTAATGGAGACAGTGACAGAGACTGGGTTGTCTTCTTGGTGACGATTCAGGAAGCAAATCACTTTGAGCAGTTTAACTGAACTCTTGGTTTACGATGCTGCAAAACATTTCTCTTGCTGGTGGGTGGTTCCTTGGCAGTCTTGAAGTCCCACCTGCAGCTTGGGAAAGCAGCTTGAAATTCCTGAGTACACACAGCACTTGTGGTCATGTTCCCAGTGGCGCAGTTGACTGTCACAGGGCATAAGCATGAAATTCCGTTTCACTGGTAGAGGGCCAAGTGATTGTTAGTGAAGAGTAGAAAACTTCAGGTCATTTCTGCAAGAGTAACTTAAAATGAAGAGGTAGGAAGTCATGCAAAGAGCACACCGAGAATGTTCAAGATTGGTTACCTTGATCACTCGAAATGTTTAATGAGCTGTCACATGAGGTCATAAATCTAAGAATGCAAGTCATGCTTTTTTCAGGGCTTAGAAAACAAGATCTTAAAATTCCAGAAGAAACTGATCCTGGATTTTCAGAACGATGTGGTATCTAGAAGAGGTAGTGGGATGCATTCCTGAGAGGGACAATATATGAAAGAGAAAAGAGGTCTCCACCAGAACTTACTGATGCAGCTGGAAGAAAGCGAGGTTGGACTGGACTTCTTGTCCATTGTTTTGGTATGTATTTGAGTGTGACTGGCAGAAGCTGGAAACTTGGAGGAGGTTGGAAATATGCCATGTTCTCAATGTGCCACAGCAATGAACGCTGAAAAAAGCATCATTAAGGGTAACAATTAAATTCTGTTATCACAGGGAGGAGATACGGGCAGTTAGAGGTTTTCTGTAGTAATAAAGTCATAGCAAGAGCTGATGGAAACAAGTTAGCTGTGAGTAGATTTTCTAACTGATTATCACGGATTAGGATTTCGGCTTCATTTATGGGGAGGGATTTGGAAATGAAGGTGAAAGATTTATGTAGATTTATGTAACTAGTTGAGCAACTTACTCATTTTTTCACCTGAGCACTGCTTTCCCCTGTTCACATTGATTTCACACCATTGTGCCAGTTTGTTCATTCCCTGTACTTACTTGCTTTAGTATTATTCTGAAGACTATTTACATGGTTTGCAAACCATTCCTGTGGTTGCCAGTGGTCTCTTCTGACCCCAGAAATATGTTTGAGATATAAAAGAGGAAACTGAATGTGTTGGGGGGTTTTTTTGGGTCTCCTTTCTCATATTACAGCTAGCCTGTATGTGTAGGAAAAAAGTACTTGATCAGTGTTTTGTTCACAGAAGAAAACATTTTGCTATCCAAGGTTAATTTTAAATTATGTGCTATGGGTCATCTTTATAAAGGTGCTGATGGTCCAGAGGTAATTGTTAACCCAAGTGTATGAGAGAAGTTTCAATATTTGTACAGCCATTTAGAAATTTATGAGCTTGAGAAGAGTTGGAACTTTTGCTAGTCCTTACTTAGTATTAAGTTAGATTATCACAAATTATCTTCACCAAAGTCTTAATCAAATACTGCAATACTAAGTAAGGGCTGACAAAAGGTCTTCTTTCACAAGACTGACTGGAATATGTTGGTAAAAGTACATGCTTATTTCTACCAACAAGAGTGGCCAGCTCCCTGTGTTTGAATGTGACTAGAAAAACAGCTTGATAAAATGTTAACATTTTGAAACACTAAGTTGCTGATAAACATGAGACACAAAATAATGAAGAAAAAGAACAATATTCAGAAGAACTTGAAGCCTATGTGAAATATTTAGTGGGAGGGAGAGCGAGGGCAAGGTAAAAGCAGTACCTGGGTACCCAGAAATAATTAACGTTTTGGATTCAGAATTACCCTGCAAAATAAATGTTTTCCTTTTTTTCTCCTTTTTAAAACACATTTCTGAAAATCGCTCGCTCTAAATCAGGCACCTAGGTCTAACTGCATCATAATTCATTAAGTGATTGGAAGTTATTACTCTTGAAAAGGTTCTATTACATTGCATCCTTTTGCCGGGTCATGGAATGGTCAAAGGACAAAAATCTCATCAGAAGTGCTTACTGAAAGTGAGAAGGTGCATTTTATTTGGGATGTATCTTTTTGTTTCTGTAAAGGCAAATTAAATATCACTGCTTTCCCTTCTCCCTTGTGGTTTTGTTAGTCATATTCGTAGCCTGTCGTATCCTTGGAAGCTGATTTCCCAGCCTTTCCAGGAGGTAATCCTTTCAGGTGAATTTAGGTTAAGCAAGGTTGAGCATGGGAAGGGCAGAGGGTTTTGTTTGGTGTGGAGTTAAGGGGGTCTTATGTGGTTTTGTTTGTTTGTTTTGGGGAGGTTGTTTTGCTTGGGGTTTGAATTTTCCTTACACTATTTCTGGTGAAGATCAGAATATTTTAATGTGTCCAGAAAGGCTGCTAGAGTTGTTCAATTCCAGCTGATTTCTCTGTTTCTGCTTTCATTGTAGTCAGCAGAGAAATTCTTGTTTTATTACAGTGGAAGCAGCATGACTCCCTATAGTGCAATATTAAATGTTCCAGTTAGGGTTTTTACCTGCAGTTTCAGTGCAATTGTTTTATTTTATTTTATATCCTAGCCTCTTACTGCCATTGCAGGTGTTGATCCTTACACGGTCTAAGGCGCAGCTGCATCCAGGATTGGTGCATTGATGCAAACCCTCACATGTTATACCTCAATTGCTGGTAGCAGTTGAGCAGTTTAAATTTCTAATCTGCCCTGGCTGATTAAAGTTGGCCTGGTGGGTAAGGATATCTAGGAAGCTGGGCACCTTTGGGAGCAAGATGGTGGAAAGAAAGCATGCTAAGGAGATTTATGCACCAATTGCAGCTCAAAACTGTCTTCACATCCTCGCAGCTGTAAGGGGGGTGAAGAGTGAGGAGGGGAACAAACCTCAGATCTCTCAGGGTGTGATGCTTCAGCAGTTCAGGGACTGCTTGGTATGGAGTGCCACAGCTGCCCAAACCATCTAGGGCAAACTGCTCATTTTCCGTCACATTCTTTTGAAGCTGCAAATCTGATTTTCATATGTTGAATTTCAATGACAACTTGACAGGCACTGATTTTCAGGGGAAGTGGTTGTTCTCAGTGTTTTTCACCTTAAATTCTTTAGCATGTTAAGACCAGCAATAACCCTAATGGAAGGGAGAAGAAGGGGCAGCCCTTTTTGTATACTGAAGTAGAATCTGATGCAAAAATCTTTGAGTACTGTAGTAGGGAGTCTTTTGCAAGATCATGGTCAAGTGAAAAAAGTGAAGGTCACTTAAAGGATATGACTTGTACATTGCAAAAGCAGAGCCACTCCCTTGAGGGCCTCAGTCGAGTGGATAAAAACCTGGAGTTTAACTGGAATGACAGATATCTCTTGAGCAGGGTTGTGAGATGGAGATGGTTAAGGTTTAACCAGGATGCATCTATGAGATTGGAAAGTTACACATTTCAGAAGCTTCTTTCTATTGCAAAATTGGTAGGGAGGCCTCTTGGCTGCAGCTGACCCTGCCCTCAAAGTCTTGCAAACACAGAGGAGAAGACTTGGGTCCTTTACAACCGGACCCTGAGGCTCGGTGTTTACTGCATAGTTCCTAAGTGTCTCAGGCATCTGACCATGGAAAAAGGCAAAATCTGCAGGGCGGCAGTGAAATCTTGTCAGCAGGCGTGTCCCTGGTGGCTCGCATGACCCTGTCCTGGTGGGGTTAGTGTTCATTGCTGTCTTGAGACCATCACTTGAGTGTCTCCCTTTTCCTTGGCAGTAGCCAGCCCTGCTGGAAGCACGGGTTAGCTCATCTGCCCACGAGGGTGGGGTTTGAAGAGCAAGCGCTGCTGAGAGCGTAGAGCGCCGGCAGGAGCTCTGGTTGCAGTGTTCCATCAGCTGCTAATCCGTTTACAGTGTGGCTGATGAGATTGCTCTGCTCCGTGCTGCAGACACTCCGTGTGGTGTCTGTGAGCCAGCCCGTGTAGGACACCCAGATTCCTGTTACAGTGGAGACAATTCCTAACTACTTTCTGTCCTGCAACTCTCTTGCATTAACCCAGGACATGGATCTCCAGACAGGTTTGGAAGTTTCCTGAGTTCAGTCTCTAAAGCAACACAGTATTTGTTGGGGTTAGAGTGATTAGTGCTTTAGTTAAGTTTTTCCTTTCAACTCTGGGGGCAGTGCAGTTCATTCTCCTCTTTCAGTGAAAGTATATAGTTTGCCCTCAAATTTGTTAGCTTGAAGGAAGATTCCTCTGTTTCTGTTCAGGGCAATGTACTAACAGACTGCATATGAAACCTAGAAAGAAAACAGCATTTTTGTTTTATCTTTTTCCTTAGTTCTCATGCCAGTGTGAGTTGTTGTGTTGAAGTAGTTTCTTTACAATAAAAAACTAAGCAAAAAACTTTTCTTTTAAAATACTGTAATAAGTAGTTGATCTGGAATTCTTGCTCTTGCCTCTGTAGAGCTGTAAATGGAGGGTAATCTTTGCAGGGGGGTGTTGAACTGGATTTGCTTGTATTGTCATGGCAGTAATGTCTCCAGATTCTTCAGCAAGGCTGATTTATTGTTGCTCATGAACAAATTACCAAAAAAACCCAATAAAATCAAGCCCCCTTCTGTGCCCCAACAACAACAAAATTCCCAGGCAAACCACATAGTTTGAAACTTCATTTTATCTCTTGTGGCTTTAATACTTACAGCAAACTAATCTCAGTCTTTCTCCCTCCCCCCTATTCCCACCCCTGCTTCTTTTTTTCCCCTCCCTGATAATAAAGACTCTTAAATAAATAATATTTTAAATAAAGGAGGCAACTTAATCTGGTTTGGCATTATGATAACTTATACCAGGAAGATAACTTGAGTATAAAATTTAATGTAATACCATCTTTGTGTATTGTAATGGGAGCAATAGAAAAAAATGCTAAATGCTCTCAATATGATCAGAAAAATTAATGTCTATAGAATCCAACAGTGATAGTTGGATTTGAAATGTTTTCCTTGAAATTGGAAAATATGATGGATTCTCAAAGTCTTAGAGTGTAGTGCATGTTTTCAGGTACTGTGTTTCAAGAGTGTTTGAAATGTAGATCTAAATGTTTATATTTGAAGTGAAACTCCTGGTTTTACTGAAACTGTTCTGTTTTCTTCTAGGTGAATCTGGACTGGGAAAATCAACATTAATCAACTCATTATTCTTAACAGAACTGTATTCCCCAGAGTATCCAGGTCCTTCACACAGAATTAAAAAGACTGTACAGGTATGTCTGGGGGAAAAAAAAGGTACAGCCTGAACATTGTAACTTGCAGTTTAGTAATGCAAGGTGATGCACAGTTGTCACCTAAGCACCTGAGTTTCAAGATCCATTCAGTCATGATGTAACCACTAAGAAATATTCAGTGTATTTTGCAGTGCATTGTAGCTATACAGAACTTTCAGGTTCTCAAACTTGTAGCCGGTTGAAATGTGGCAGCCCTGAAGTGTTTCGTGTTTTGCCTGTAGATTAGAAAACACATACATGTGCAGAACTTTTTGCAAATGTAGTGTTTATTATCAATTAAAACAGCGAGTAAATCTATAGAAATACAGAGATGTGCGGTAAAACCCCCAGCTGTTCAAGGCAGGCATTTAGAGACAAAACATTAAAGGATTTGACAGAAGTGCAGGGACTTGGGGTATAAAAGTATCTGCGAGTCTTCTGCAGACGGTGTCCTTTGTGGGACCTTGTTTAGCTGTTAGAAGTTGTTATTCTGAAACATCAGAGACTGGAGTGAACCTGTCTGACTTAAGCACTGCACTTCCATAGGCAAAGAAGATGCTCCTGCAAGTGCGTGATGCAGCTGAAATATTTAGTCAAAGACTGGAAGACTGAAGTTGAGCCATTTATTTTGTGTAATGACTTGCTGCTGATCAGTTGTCTTTCTTCTCAAGAAAAGGAGCATGTTTTCTGTGTTACAAAAAAATTATTAAAATTAACAATTATCTAATGCTAAGAAATAATGATGTTATGGGTAGTTTAGAAAATCATTGTGTTCCTGGGGTATTTTCTGCCTCCACAGCTGAGCATCTGAATAAGGATGCATGAACTCTGCTGATCGCTCTTGATGTGCACTTGATTAAGATTTGATTAAGACTTTGGTGAAGATAGCTTGTGATAATGTAACTTAATACAGGTGAGGACCAAGGGTGCTCACCACTGCTGCTGTTGTCCAGTGAGTTCCTCCAGCTGCAAAATTCAACGGTGGCTGAGGTGACTGGGCAATTGCAGAGCTGTCATAAAGTGATTAAGCCCTGTGTTGAGTTAGGAGGGTGGGCAAGGTGCTAAACAGAAGTTGTAAAACAAGTGCTTTTTCACTCATTGGAATCAAGTAATTAAGCACCAGTGCCATGAACCACTGACCTTATTGCTTTGTAGGACCTCTGGGGTTTTTTTGTTTGGGGTTTCAGGTAAGACATATTTTAATCCAATGTCAGAACACAGAATGATTACCACAGTACAAGGAAAAAGTTAGTTATTGAGTTGTACCCATATTGGGAAGTTTAAATGGCATTGGTTGTCAGTTAGTTCAGCATTAAAGCTTGAATACTATTACAAAATGAAGTCATTGCAGAATATCAATTTTTTTAATTTGGAGGAAAGCTTTTGAACATCCGGAGTTTGATTAACAATATATTAATACTTTCTAAGTTTTGATCTTGTCTGGTAGGATATTTTATCAGTTTCGTGTGGAATCATAGTGACTGACAAAATGGACTCAAAAGCTTGTTAGCAGGGGCATCAGACCATTGTTTGAATTAGAAAGGTTGAGTTTACCTGTTTCAAAGAGATGTTAAGTGGGATGGAAGAGGTGTGCAAAAAGTTAAACTCTCATATAATACGCTTATTACTGAACTAATCAGTAACTCTTCAAAAACCAAATAGAAGAGTGACTTTTTTATTGGAAGAGAGATGTGGCATGATTTCATTACTGATGGTTATACATTGGTTTAGCAGAAGCTAAACCAAATCAGGTTATGTTCATTGAATTTTAGTTTAAATTAACTGTGGGATGAATTCCCCATCATTGAAAGATTTTTGCTTTTTTCAATTGGGAAAAATCTTTGGAAGAATTTGTACACAAGCTAACAAGAAAAAAACCCAAACCAAGACATCTTTTAAAGATAACTCACTCCCACCCTAGTTAAAGGTGCATCAGTGTAAGAAAAAATAATATGGAACTCTGTGTGGAATTTCTGGAATTTGAGTTAAACACTTTCATCTGTTGTGTGGCAAGATTAGATCACGTGTTCATTCTGACCATCAGGAGTGGTTTGATTTGTATTGATTTACTGGTTGAAGGAAAAGACCCATACTTTTCAGGAAGCCTCACTTAATGATTTGGGTTTTTTCCTATGTAAAGCTGGAGATGGAAAAAAAATGTGCTTGAACACAGCTCAGGCTGAAAAGTCATTGCATATTTTTCCTATTTCCACTGTGTGGGCTAAAGCTTGAGGCCAAGAGCTTGCCAAAACTATTTTCAATATTGAATTGGGGTCTAACGACTTAGAAAATAAGATGGTGGGAATGAAATAGATTTAACAACAATCTTTCCCTCTAGAAATTACTGTTTACTTTATCTAATAAGTACTTTTAAGTATACTTGCCGTGCAACTTTGCTTTCAGCTCCTTGGGGTGAATGAAAACTCACTTAGTGTAGCATTTATAAGAAAGGAGCTGAAACTATTTTATTTCATGTCAGTGTAAGTGAGGGTAAAATTGTTTCCCCCACAAGCTTGAAAATGTGTATGGTGTGGAGGTGTTTCCAGTCAAATACTAAATCAAAGAATAAGCAGTGGAAGCCGCTGTTTGGATCCACTGGATTTGTGCTCTCTGCCAGTTGGAAACATTTTTAAGTTGAGGATTGAAAGGATTTTATAGGGTAGAGGTGAGGAAAACCACCAGAGCATCCTCAAATCTTGGTTGTAGTAACAACCTGTTCTTATGTGGTGGGGATAAGTTATTGATCAGGAATTGTGTAAGAGGCTCTGGCATAGATAAACACACACTGTGGTTTGGGCTTGAAAACCATTCCAGTTCGGAGTTGTTCTGCAAGGCAGCTCCTTGGTACTGAGCTCATAGGAAATGCAGAAAAGCAGTTAAGAGTAAGTGAATCGATGTCAGATGAACTCAAAGGAAACATATTCAGAAATGAGGGGCATTAAATGTGTTTTCTCTGATCGCTCTCTGACTGCTTTAAATGCAGGATGGTGAAGGCATCTTTCATGCAGTAAAAAGCAGTGGAGCTGTCACAAGCACCATGTCACGAATGCTGTGCAGTAACTGCCAAGGAGACCCCTGTGACCCGGTTGATCGGAGTGCATGGGAAAACGGCTGTTTGGAGGAGACTCTTCTTAAAAAGCCTTAAATTCCAAGACTTGAACGAATGTTTTCCACGATCCCTTGGGAATACTTGTAAATCAGATGATAGGATGCTGTTGGATGCTTAACTATGAATGACACCAGTTTACAGTGATTTTCTGGATCTTTTCCAGATGTTGCTGCTTTCTGTGCCTTTGACCATGTATGGACACATCCATTTAGGTTAGAAAAATGCAGCTTTGCAGAGGCTTTGTGGCAGGGTCTTCATTTGCTGTTTCCTGCCAGTAGAATCTGCTGCTTCCAAGAGACGGTGGATGTGGTCTGATTGTCCACAGCACAAGCACAGGACTTTTAATTCATCAGCTAATGTTTCTTGTTCTGTAGGTTTGTGAAAACCCTGCTCTGATAGTGAGATACCTACATGAATTTATGAAAAGTAAGAAAAAAGATTTAAATCCTCACCACCCAGTGAAGTATTAACACTGTCAGCAGAGAGTCACTTGCTGCAGACCATTTGTCAGGTGATTTCACAAATTCAGCCACACTTAGATTTTACAAGCATACAGAATCAGGGAAAATGTTTGGCGTGACATTTCTGAGGATCTCCTGACCTTTCTTTTCCTTTGTTCTAAACATATGTTCAAGATAATGTTTTATTAATTGCTTCTTTTGTAAAAGCATTCCACTGTGAGCCCGTAATAATTTAATGGTTCTTGCTGGGAGTTTTTGTGCTGGAGAATAAAGCTGATACCTTGTAGCTCTTGGCAAGAGTACATGTCTTAACATGATCATCTCTAGTATTTTGCAAGTGTTGTGGGTTTCTTATACTTGCAGAGAGCTTGGTAGTAGGAGGGCTGTGTGGTTACTGTATGCAAGATAGCCAAAAGAATGCAAGGAATCAGAAGTTAATCTCTTGTGTGCTAAAGCTTGTGAGTAGTAAACTCTTGGCTGAGTTGACTGTGGCTGGGGATTACTGTCTTGAGTTCTGGTATCAATTGTGTACAATAAAATTTCTCTATAGAAGTTTTGAGGATGGGGGGAAATACACTCACCACAATTAAAACCTAAGGTTCTGAAGCAGTGCATGTATTCCTAGGTTCTCATGGCTTTCAGCTGCACACTTTGGAAGGATGAGAGTTGTTTAGTTTGTGAAAGAGTAAATTGGTGGTATCTTAGGCTGGTGTGTGTACAGTTCTGTTTGGTTGGTTTTAATTCCTGGTTTTTTACACCTTCCTAAGCTTGCAGTAAGGCGTGTTCGTGTTGGAGTCTGAATTGGGTGGTCTTGAAGTCCAGCTCAACATGGATACTTCCTGTGACTAGGATCCTGGTAGCCATTAACTCTGTGAGAACTGGCAGTGAAAGGGAGTGATGTGACTTGGGTAGGATCCCTACTGATGAGCAGATGTAAACAGCATCCCACGTACTCAGAGGTTAAAGATGAAGCTTTCTTTGTAGGTAGTTGTGTTTTCTGTGATTCTGTATATTCTCCTCTGAATTGGAATCAGTGTTCTGCTTGTGCAAGAGGGATTTGGTTGGACTTTCTGCAGAAGGTTAATTATCTTGTGGGTTTACATTGCATCACATAAGCAGTGATTGCAGAGAGTTTGCAGCAATGTTCAGGTGTGGCCGTGAGTCTGTTTCACTTAAATAACAATTAGGGATGTGCAAGAGCTTAAGAAACATTAATACGATATTTCTCAAATCTTGAACTGGTCAAGAGACCATCCAGTTAGGGTTTATTATAAATAGAATTTTTTCTTCCGCCAGTTAAGGTTTGGAAAGCTTAAGGAATGTTAAGCAATGAGCAACAAAGTGGCATCACGTTGAGTCTGTCAGCTCTCATGTGGTTCTGGATAAATGGCTTGCATGGTCGATTTCTTGAATCCGTATCTAGAAAACAGTGTCACTGGTGATTTACTAGGAATTGTTTTAATATCAGGGAAGGAACAATGATTAAATGTCTGAGCAATTGGAAAGAAGCCAACATGAGTTTGTCACTTTGCCCTGCTGTGCGCCTCACTGACAGGACAGTGGTGCACAGCACTTCCTCAGGCAGATGGGCCTGATGCTGGCACTATCAATAATTACTGAGATACAAGCAGGAAGAAGGGGGTAGCAGCCGTGTGCTGCTTAGCCTGGATCCTCTCTGCCGTGCTGTGCTTCAGCTGTTCGGTGACGTGGTGCCGTGCTCACTGCTGTTTGGTGCCGTGCTCACTGCTGTTTGGTGCCATGCTCACTGCTGTTTGGTGCCGTGCTCACTGCTGTTTGGTGACGTGCTTCAGCTGTTTGGTGCCGTGCTCACTGCTGTTTGGTGCCGTGCTCACTGCAGGCTGCCTGGGCCCTGCTGCGGGTGGGTGGTCACAGCTGGAGGCGTGAATTCCCACACCCACACCTTACATCATTCCTTGTGCTGATGCAGTTCCCTTCTGGGACGGGTTTCCATCAGTGACCCAATCCATTACAGTCACAGGAGGCCCAGCTCAGCAGATTGCAGCCAGATTGTATTACTTTCCAATGCAAGTGTGTTTGTAACAGGAAACCATCACTTTCTGATTCCATTCCTAACCATCCTGCTAGCTGAAAAATAAATGTATTCTTAAAAATGCATTTATGGGACTAGAAATGTCTAAGGTGCTTGGGGGGAGGATCAGTTTTGAAAAGTGTCATTTTCTTTGAAGCGGCCAAAGTTTGCAACTTTATCAAGTTTAATGCCTGGTTAAGATTTTTCCTGTTTAATCAGAAATTAAAACATTAAGATATCCCATATACCTAGAGGCTTCTTTTGTCACTGACTTTATTTAAATAATGACCATTTTCTTTAAAAAAATATTAATTATTGTAAAAATAAGTGGGATTTTATAAGCAAAACACAGACACAGTGTACCTCTGAAGCAGAAAAGTCAGCAATTCTTTGTCAGACTTCTTACTCATTGAATGTTTTTCCCAGTGTTTAAGATAGGCGATTAAACTGCTAAAAATTTAATCTTACCTTATTCATTTTCCAGGTTGAGCAGTCGAAAGTTTTAATCAAAGAGGGTGGTGTTCAGTTACTACTTACAATAGTTGACACACCAGGATTTGGAGATGCTGTGGATAATAGTAATTGGTAAGAGATCTTTTGTATGTTCTCCCGTGGTAATTCTGCGTTGCATTTTGTGTGCGTGTGTGAGGTATAATACATGTGACACATTTTAGAATGCAGGCATCAATATTCAGTTAAAATATTAACACTTCTAAACTTTTCATTTAGCTGAAAACTTCTAACTACTGTAATTCCAAGTATCTTTGTAACTTGATTGAAATGTTGTCAGCTTTTCCCCTTAAACTGCATGGTGCGTTTGGCTCTTTATCCACATGTGCAGTGTGCAGAACCACCTTCTGTGCTGTCAGAAAATGTGATCAGTGAAGCCAATTCCTTTGGCCACTGTTCTTAAGTATTCTGTTTAATGCTCTTACAAGGAAGGTGATTGTGTTTGAAAGATTTTTTTCAGTGGACTCACACATTGTATCTTCAAAATTATGTAACTATTTTACGTTGAGGAGCTGGTCTCTTCAACTGCAGTGCCAAAGAATCTTAATTTAAAAAAGCAAATGAAAGCTGAACAAAAAAATACCCAGGCTGTGGGGAAATTGTGAACATGTATTTCTTAGCAAAACCAGATTTTTTTACATAAATAATGTAACTTACAGGTTTTTATTCATATAATCCCTGCAGCTGGCAGCCAGTTATTGACTACATTGACAGTAAATTTGAGGACTACCTGAATGCAGAATCTCGAGTGAACAGACGCCAGATGCCAGATAATAGAGTGCAGTGTTGTTTATACTTCATTGCTCCTTCAGGACATGGGTTTGTATTAGTGTATTTTATGTTTTCATTCTCTGTCTCTTATCTCAGATAAATACCCAGATTTGTCAATCTAAGTTCCAAATAGGATTTTCTTAATGGCCTGCAGGTCATGCTGAATTTCAAAGATGAGTTTACATTGGCTTGTCAAACAGTAGCAAGCCAAACATCAGAAAATATGATTGCACATTAATTGCATTACAAGAAAAATAGAGTTCTAGCAATGAAAAATTCAAAGACATTCACAAGTGCCAGGCATGCTTGTGATCTGTATGCTTTGAGATAACATTAGAAGGAGAAACTGGTTCACATATCAAGCAACAGGATTTTTCCTTCCCATTCTTCCTCCCTTCCTTTAATGCTCAGTTGAAGATGGGAAGTTTCATGCATCCTTGTAAGCATGCTTTAATTCACTTGGTGTGTGGTATTTTGTCTAGTGGCAATTCCAGTATAGGTATTGCGGATTTTTTTCAGATATTATGTTATCTTCCACCCCTGCTTAGTTTTTAACTTGATCAGACTTCTATCTAGTGGTAGACAGGGAGAACTGCATTTCCAGGGTGTATCAGGTACAGATTGACTATCTGAAACCGGTTGCTTAGCATTTTATCATGGTATCCTGATTAAATTTGTCAGACTCTGGAGTTACACCTTCAAAACCAGAAGGAAACGAAGAAAAATATAAGCCTATTCTGTTGTATAGGTCAAAAGTAGTAACACTTGTTGAAGGGAATGATGAAGGAATTTAAAGAGTATTCTTCAGGCAGTAAAAATTGCCAACTGCCACATTTAGCTTCTGTAGCTAGCATTGGAATGGGTCTGATAATTTTGAACTGTACAGATACTTCCAAATATGGAAAGAAATGTCAGAGGGTGGAGTTTTTCTAATGTAGACTTGCCTTTATTAAGTATTTTGTTGTTCGACAGGCAGCTTTGTAATGCATGTTTTGCTCAACATGCATGTCAGTTTTAAATGCAAACACTTGGATTCTTGACATACTGTTTTACTAGTGTGCAAAATCCAAAATGTAATTTAAATAAAGGGATGATGATTCCTTGTGTTAGTCAATCGTTTCTGAGCTAATTTTCAGATTCTTCAAAAAACATGTCTTCCCTCCACACCCCCTTATCTGTTAGAACTTCCAAAATCAATGGGAGGTACAAATTGTTCATGAGGAAAAAGAAATATGATATTTCCTGTAGATTAAGATTTGGTCACTAAATTCATGAGGCTAAAAGCTGTAAAAGTATGTTCCTTGCACAGGTATTTCATGTTATTTTTAGGGGAGAAAAAGGTGTAAAATTACGCTAGGTTTGCATACTGTTTTTCAATTACTGGAATAAATGCTTAGAATTGTCATCTGAGTAAGGAAGTTAATGAAGAAAATTAGTGCTGCTTTTTAGCATTCATTTCCTCTTTTAAGATGCTGCCCTCTCTGAAAGGACAGAGCTCACTTCCTACCTGGTTTTTGTGGTGATGCAGTCTTTGCTCCTGTTTCCTGTGCAGACAAGCAGCACATCTAACCCTCCAAGTAGTGTCCTCTTCACTCACTCTTAATGCGTGATTATATTTATGTTGAATTAGAGCATTTGTAACTTACTTCTGATTGTCCTTTTAATACATTTGTAACAGCCTGTTTTAGAAATCTAGAATATTTTTAAAAATAGCAGTTTAAGTCCTTCCATGTAATGCATCCCACCATTTTTAGCTGGTACTGCCATAAGCAGCTGAACTGATTGAATTGGTGTTTGTGGGAGCCGGGGGGAGAGAGTGGAGGGGGCAGGAGGAGCCTTCCAGGTAAGTGAGTGGGGTGATGATGGAATTCACCATCTTTCTGCAATTCTGGGATCTTTATGTAAAACTTTCCTGCCTCAGTCTCCACTGTAAACTCTGCAAGCCCTTAGGTGAGCACTGTTGTTCTGAACAACTCTGCTCTGGCCCTTCAGCCCAGGGTTGCTGCCCTAGACAGCTTTTTGAAGCAAGTAGAGGGAAAGCATATTAAGGTGAATGGATAACCAAAGAAGTGCTTATAATTTAGATGTGCTTTAATGTTAGCCATTTAATGGAAACATGCTGAGAGCTGGTGAAGTTCAGTGACAGGTAGAAAATGTTAAAATTAAGTATATGTTCTTGAACATTTTCTTCATTCTTTTATGCATGGTTTTCAGAAATTTCAGTACCAAACGAATCTGGTTTTAATGTTCCTAATACTAATTTCTTTTCTATGAAGAATAATCTTGTTAAATCCTGTAAGTGAATCCTTTAAGCCTGACTAAACTTGCTGTAATTCTTAAGTATTAATGCATCAAAACCTCTCTAGTTTTGCTTCTGGAAACAGGAAATACTGACCACTTTGACACACACAGATGGTGAATATACTACCAACCAGCCACCCAATACCATATGGTGGTTAGGTTTTTGCCACTGTCATCCACTTTCATAATTTAGCAGTTTAGAGATGAGATATTTCTAGTGCATTTGTACGTAGCCCACAGAGGCTGCAGTCTTCAGCAATCTTAAGGTCTTAAAAGAAAAAAATCTCCTAGCTCACTCTCAAGAAGAAGCAGACTAATGAACATGGCTTTTAGAACCTGCAGCTGTGTGTGTGAACAGCATAATTCACAACTGTGAGCTCTTATCAGTCAGGCTTTAAGTGGGATTATCTTCCAGCTAATAACACAAACTTTACTACTTTCATAGGAGAGTTCTTATCAGTTGCTTAAATGAGTGTAATTTCAGCTAGCAGAAATCGCATGACAGCTGGTAATATTAATTTACTACTTATTCCTCTTGTATTGTACAATTTAGGGGATTTCCTGTAATAGTTGCAGGTAGCCTTTTCATTTTCAGTCATCTGTCATTCATAAATCAGTGTCTTAAGAGTAGTTGTCAGAACAAATCTCATCATTTGTACAATCTTGTTAAATGAATATAAATTGCAAAGCTCTAATGCTGTATTTCAGACTTAAACCTTTGGATATAGAGTTTATGAAGCGCCTGCATGAAAAAGTGAATATCATTCCACTTATTGCCAAAGCAGACACACTTACACCCGAGGAATGCCAACAATTTAAAAAACAGGTGAGTTGGAAAATTAATATTTACTACATGGGATAATTTAGTAAGTTGATCCCTATGGAAATGGTGAGATTTAACTTACATGCAAAGTTTAACCCCTGAAGCAATAACTTGAGACAGCCAAGCTAAGTAATTTATATCTCTAGATTTAATTATAATTCTTGGTGAAATAATCTTGCTTCTGTCCTCAGGGGAAGAGGTTTCAAGTGTAGTATGTTTCTTGGCAAGTGAAATAATTCACTGCTGAGATAAAAATCGGTAAGGAAGGAAAGAAGCTTTCAAGATGTAGGTGCCTAACAGAAGTGTGTTAAAAACAAGAAGGTATTTAACAGTATCACAGTATTACTGACTGCATTGTGGTATTCACTTCCATGTTGATGCACTGTATTTGTGAAAGATACCTCAGGTATTGGGTGAGAATCAATAAACCTGTTCGCTCTTGGGTGCGGTAATGCTTTTTAAAGATGGTGAGATAATTCTAACATCGATACAACTGATATAATGTATTTGTAGGATGTATTTGCCATGAGTGTCTACAAGGGGTTTGTTTTCTTTTCTGCTGCATGATCAGAGTAGAACAGTTAAACTTTGTATTATTGTATGAAGAGGACAAGGAGGACCCAGAACAAGACAAGGCATGAAGTTTGTTTTATCCTAGTTTAGAAGAACACAGAGTTCTGAAAAGAAGGTGGCATTAAGAGGTGTTGTGTGTAAAACCCTTGATTTAATTAGATTAGATTAAAATTTAGATTACAAAATGAAAGGAAAACATGGTAGAACACAGAATATTTCTGAATATTAAAGCAGCTTTATCAGTGAGTGGATGTTAAATAGGGGAGACTTTCCCAAGCCAAACTTTGAAAATAAGTGCTTGCATGATTTGGAAACTTAACTTCTCTTAAGACTGCAAACCCCTGAGCCAGAAATATTCCCCAGGGCTCTGCAGTGCAGCTGTCAGCTAAATGGTCTAATATTTTTCCGTTCTAAAATTCTGCAAAACTAATCAGCTTGTTTTTAAAAATACCCCTCAGACAAATAGAGCATCAAAACAGGACAGTCATGTTTTTGATTACGCTCTCAGTTATTCTTAAATCTTCATTAGTGCTTGCAAATGTTTTTGAACACTACTAACTGCTGGAGTTAGTCCATCAGTCACAAGCTCTATTAAAACAGGCAGGTGGTCCTGCTTCAAGCAACTGATGCTCAGGTGTGCTAGAAACAGAAAGGAACAGGAGTGACAGCAGTAGCCATTGTGGGAACTCAAAGGGATATAGTGTGCCTGCGATTATCTCCTCAAGTATTTGGGTTTTTTAAGGGGCTTGGTTGTGAGACTAGTCTGACAATTTGTGTTGTATTAGGTTTTGCACCTAATTCTGTGCAGGTGGAATTCCCAGTAGGGTAAACCTCTTGTTTGTCCTGTTGAAGAAAACTGGTATTAATTTTTGCTGTCTTGTGTTGGTGATAATATTCTGGTAGCTGGGAGGCTCTAGCTCTGATTGTCTTCTCCTGGCTCAGGAGAGATGGTCGTACTATGAACCCCTTGGGGTCACCTGAAGGCGTTAAATTTGTGCAAGTTTTATGTTGTAATTTAAGTCACCTTAATCTAAAGGATTTTAGATATATAACAAAAGGAGGACAATCAGACTGCAGCAAAAAAAAAAAAATCAAGCTGTTGCAAAGTATGAAATCCTCTAACAAATAACAATTTTGTTTCTAGATAATGAAAGAAATCCAAGAACACAAAATTAAAATATATGAATTTCCAGAAACAGATGATGAAGAAGAAAATAAGATTGTTAAAAAGATAAAGGTAAACTAATTTTCTTTTGAAAAAGTTCTTCTGCAGGTTCAAGGGGGAGTTGAATTTGAAAAGCATTCTGTTATTAATGAAGAGCCCACCAAAATGCTTAGAAGATAGAAATAAGATGTAAAGCCGTCCTAAGGGTCATTGTTCCTTACCAGAAGCAATGAGTGACATTATTAAGTCATCTCTCTAAGTCCTTCAATGGCTGAAATTCAGAATGAGAGCACTAGATCACATGTTCATTTAATGAACTCTTAAAGATCACTTTTTAAAATCCACCCTTATTTGACTTCTGTCCACCATCCACAACCTACCACCTTTGTTTTTTTGGTTCTGAGCTTTGGAGGAGGCAGTGGTTGTCTTCCAGACAGAGGTGTGCAGTGGCATGAAGTGTGTGTATACAGCTAATAGCTCTCTGGCTGATTGATGCACTGAAACCTTAATGGAGATGAATGAGTAAAGAAAATCAAGAGGACTGTCAGGCTGTTGAAAGGCTTTTTCATAGTTTACTCATGTTTTCAGTTTGCTCTTTCATGTTGGAGTCTGTGTTGTATACATTTCTTGAGCCTTGCTTCTGTTTGTTCAGGAGCAGTAACAGCTTGTAAGAGGTAGGAAATCTCCTAGGATAGATGAACACAAATAGCACAGAAAATGGAAGATATTCTGGGACTAAGCCTAGAGAAGAGCAGAATAAAAACAAAGACGAAAGTGCAGAATACTTAGCTTTGTAGTCTGTCCCTTTCTGCCCCTTGAAGCTGCTCTTGGCTCCTTGGTTGCTTGTTACACTGGAGGCATTCTCGGTTCGGCTGAAAACAAGACCTTGACGGAGTTCTTTGCCAAACCTTTGAAAACTGGGTACAAGATCCAGTCAAAGTAACAGCCCTTGTAACCAGTGGGAATATGAATTGGTAAATCATTGTGCAATTGAGTAAATAGGAAATGGTTTGCCTCTTGCTTAGCTTACTAAGTAACAGCAATGTCTGTTCCTTAACTAGATTTACAGAATGGGGCAGCATAAGGAATTCAGGAGGAGTGTGTGTGTATATAATCATTGCACTGGGCAGAGGTCAATAAACATCACTATCCTTGCACTTTGGGTCAGCTGCATTGCAGTGTTACAGCACTGACCTAGCTTCCATCAGGTTGATGCATGGGCACGCTTTCAGTATCTTTTGGCAGTAGATTTTGATTTTAAAGTCATCCTTTATCTTGTAGGACCGTTTACCTCTTGCTGTGGTAGGTAGTAATACGATCATTGAAGTCAATGGCAAGAGAGTTAGAGGAAGGCAGTACCCATGGGGTGTTGCAGAAGGTAAGGCTTTCTTGTGATTTTTTTAATCCATTTAAAACTTTCTAGACGTGAGTCTGTATTTGAAATGTTTGAAATGCTTAATTTGAATGGTCTTTGGTCTGGAAATTAATTGAATATACCATTTTGTTCTTCTGACAATATTGGAGCAAGGTAAAGGTTTTGGCAACATGTAACTTCACAAGCAGATTTCTGTTGAAGCCTCAGTGAGGAATTGTAAAACCTGTAGTAATTTACTGCAGGTAATGATGTGACTTAAATTACAGTTGTTTTCTAGCTTTTTTACCTTAATTATCTTCATCAAAAACCTGCACATTAAGTCTTCTTTCTAGAGTATTCACGTTATAAATATTAATTTGATCAGTTCAATTGTCATAAATTCAGTTTTTCCCAAAACATCTGAGTCTTCGGTGGTGGGGTGTAGCAACAGAAAGGTACCTGGTAATGAATAGAGTACTTTAGGGTTTTTAAATTTAATTTTATTTTTTAATTTGTTGAAAACTTACTTTCTGCTGCTGTAGAGACTTGAAAATAACTGCATGTTCTTCGGCAACCGTTTCTTGTGCTTTAATGCCATTCATATATTTCAGATTCCACATGGCATGACTTGCACCACACTCTCTAGTAAAACAATCACTTTTAGACTGTTTTTCCATGGTCATTGAGTTTTTTCCTTTGGTGTGCATGTGTTGAATAAAGAGAATATTTTTTTTCTCACTATTTTTGCCTTCCAAGGGCAATGGACTATAAATTGGATGCAGTGTAAAACAGACAAAACAACCCCAGCCAACAGGCAGTGTATGGACCAACACTTTAAAAAGGAATGCTGTACCACTTTGAAGTGCATGTCTGGCAGGAAATGAGGTTTGGCAGAAAGTAAAAACCAGCTGCATCAGAGAGGATCAAGCTTTATTTAAGGCTCTTGTGTTGGCATTTGGAGATGTGCAAACTGGTGCTGCTTTCCTTCATTTTTAAAACAAAATTTTGCAAGGTTTCGTGTTCACGATTGTCTGGCTTTTGGAAGGGAAGAGCTAGCCTGACCAAAAGGAACGTCTTGGAGTGGCGTTCAGTCTGTCAGCTAAGGACAGAGATGGTGCTTTTTTGAGAGTATGACTTCATGTACCATCTGAGTGGAATTTACCAGTCCGTGTAAAACCATGGGATAACATAATGCAGGAGCGCAGATACAAGAATGAGCACATAAAGTGGCAACGCTCTGCATTTTTCTGTAGGATTCTCTGAGTTTACTTGGGCAATTTTAATTCCTTCATCCTGGGTTTTTCCCTCCTTCCCATTAAAAAGTCTGTCTTTACTTCAGAGGCACATTGGAACCTGCCCTTTGCCTTTCTTTTGTGTGCACTAAGAGCTTTGCCTGTTGCCTTCTCTGTCTGCACGTCAGGCAGTTCTGGAGTGTGCATTTTTCTCCAGTGTCATTTCATGATCTCTCAGGGAAATGCCACTCACAGCATCAGCCTCTTCTACGTTAGTGGGATGATAGGCACAGTGGAATAGGTGGCATCTAATGACTGCTGCCAGTTCTCTCTTGAGCTGTAGGTAGGTGCATTAAATTCAGCGCATAACCTTCCTTTGCTCCATTAAAATTAAAATGAAGACCTGTGCAGCTTACTGGCCGGGGAGGAACAGGTTGAGTCTGTCTTTTAAAGCTTTTTGGATACAGCTGGCGCTAGACTGAGGTCTTCACTTAGTGTCTGACCCTTACCCAACTGTGCCAGCAGGCATCCAAAGGATCAAACTGTGTTTCTGTTGTGGTGGCTTCTTCTGCTGCACTGACTCAGAGTACACTTTGCCAGGATGGCTTAGGGGAGCATAGGAACTCTGCTAGTAAGACACATTAATATCATTGTGTCGTTAATGCTTTCCTTCTGTTAACACACATGTTGTTTGAGGAGGGAAAGGCTGTGGAAGTAATTTGTTGTTGGAATGAATGTGGATGGATGACGTCTTACCCCTGTGTTGTAAGGCACAGATTTTGGTTGACATCTCAACAAAAGCTTACTTCTTCTTGCAGTTGAAAATGGTGAACACTGTGACTTCACAATTCTGAGGAACATGTTGATAAGGTAAGTAACTGACAGGTAACATTAAATTTTCTGATGCCCGAGAGCTTGGGAAGTCATATATTGGAGAAAAAAGAATTTGAGATAGTGAGTTCATATGAATTCCCATATTTTTAATGGTGAACAGTTATCTTACATTTTATGATATCTTGTTTAACCACATTTTTAGCAAACAGTGGTGTTGGTAGTGAATTTTTTGTGGTTGCTTGTTCTGGAAAATAGTGGTAGTCCATAGGAACCTGAGTTATCTGTTAGAGCTGATGTGTGCTTAGTTGTAGGCATTTTCTAAAAACTTCAGCGCTGAAAATTTGCCTAAAGCAAGACTGCCTGTGCGTTGTTGTGTTAGGTACTGAGTCCTGTGCTCCCAGCAGTCCACTAGGTGACATCTGCTGTAACAACTGTTAGTTTGGTTACTAAGCTTTGCTTTCCTCCAAGCTGACAATGGAGAATTGTGAAAAGAAGATAATGCTTTTAGCTTTCTTGAACTTTGTTTAGCTTTTGTAGAATTCGAAGATAGAAACTAGGAAGCTTTGGCTTGTTTTTTCTTGTCTGACATGCTTTTTCTCACCTACTGCAATAGCAATATACAGTTTTCTTATCTGTCTGTCAAATACCTGCACATTTATCCACAGAATTCAAACTTTCCAAAGACTGGTTCTGTAAGTTAGTGTTTGGAATATCGCAAGCTTTAGATAGTTTGGTGCAAAATAATCTGATATTCCTGTGCCTTTGCTGACTTGACAGCTCTGGTTTAAATGGTAGAGGAGCAACATTGTGGGGAATGGGACATTAATGGAGGGATTTAATTTAATTCAAGTCAGTCTGCAAAATGAGCATGGACTGATTTTTCAGATAGTATTTTGTATTTGTGCTCTAAGCTGATAAATTACACTTATTGACAGAACTCATATGCAGGACCTGAAGGATGTCACTAACAATGTACATTACGAGAACTACAGAAGCAGAAAACTGGCAGCTGTTACATACAACGGTGTTGACAACAACAAAAACAAAGGGCAGCTAACAAAGTAAGTTCCTGTTAAGGCTGTATTGCACTTTAATCTTTTTACTCTCCTTTTTTTTTTTGGTTGATTGGTTTTGTGGATGTGTGGTGGTAATTTTCGGTTTTGGGTTTTTTGAGGAGAGGGGCTGGTGGGTTTGTATGTAGGTAGCCTTCAGTCAGCTGTCTCTTTGCTGTGTCTGAAACTGTGTGCCTCTTGTTTACTTGTAATTTGGGGTTTTTTCGTCTTTCACTAAGGTTCACACTGGCTTAACTGAACATGTCAAATAATAGATTCAGTTTTGAAGAGAATCCTTACATTTATTCTGAGTTTTATTTCACTGGTACTGCAAAGTTTTTGTGCATTAGTTATTCCTATTTTTTTTCCTAGCTTTTATAGGTTTATGTGTTACTTTTGGAATTCTTGGTTCTTTTGCATGAATGATCGATACTCTGTGTCAGGGATGTTTTTGAGAAGAATGGGTTAATATTTGTTTAGAAACTCTGAAAATGCAGACCTGCTGCTGTCATCTTTGAAATGCTGCTCTGGCTACTGCTGTGGTTGCTTATCATGGCAGGGAAATTATTGCAACATCATTGTCTTTTGTGAGAAGTGAGCTGCAATGCAGTGTTCGGGGGCTTTTGTACCTGTTTTTGCAAACTCTGATTTGTCATTTTCATTACCTCTGACAAGATGGTATTTGCCAACCTGATGAAGTTACTGAAAGATTTAAAAGTAGGCTCTGCTGTATTCTGAATTGTATAATGCTATTTGAGAATAGCTACATTCTTAAATATCCTGCTCTGCATGTAGTAACTGCATCAACAGTAATTAGTGATTAAATAATTAATAATTAGCGATGCTCTTCTTTTGTACTATATATAAGTAAAATTTCTCAATCAAAATATAGGGTACCATTTTTTCAGCTAATGGTATGTGCAGTTACAGCTGTTCTTCTTGAAAAAGATCCCTGCAATTAGTTGGAAATACCTGTTATTTTCATCCATGTAACAGCTACAAAGGCATTTTTCACTAAAGAAATGTCTATTCTACACTCTCTTAATGCTTTGAGAGTGGCTGTGAGGGAATGATTTAAGTGGACATGATTTAGTTGCATCTAGTGTGAGTCTACATGAGACTTCCCTGCTCAGCACTGACAAAAAAGTTTCTGTCAGTTATAGTAACTCTTCAGAAGTGTACTTGGATTTAAGTAGAGTTTCTAATGAGGCCAAGTCTTAAAAATCCTAGTTTTCAAATATGTGTGTCCATAACACTGTGCTTACTTCTTCTCACTGTCGTGTTTCTCGCCATCGTGTTATCCCTGACTCGTATCTCAAGGCTTCTGAGTGCATTTAGCAAGTGTGTCAGGTGAAAACGTAGTCATAGGAGTGCAGAAGAGCAAATTCTGCATTTTCTCCAGGCCTAACTTGTTATTACTGTGATTTTTGCTGTACTATTATGTGCTATTACTGTACTGAAAAGTGAAACTTTTTCCTCCATTGGGATATCAAAGGAAGTTATTTACGTTTCTCTGTGTGTGTTGTTAAATACTGGGATTTCTTGTATACCTTTCAAAATCTTAGCATGTTTTCCTTAGATTTTGAAAAATCTGAATTATAGTGACAACACTTTCACCATTTTTGTTTTGTGCCTGCTTAGATTTGTGTTAGTCTGCACCTACAAACTCAGTCTGTTACCTCATCCAAGTAAGGAGTGGTTATTCTGCATTCTTAAAAATAACAACAGAATGATCATTTAAAATTATTTTTTCATTCCCATCTTGCAGACACAGGAAGATGTTATTTTATACAAAAATGCATCCATGAGTAGGTTTCCAAATTCTTTGTGACCTTCATTCACCCCTCCACCCCAGCCAGTGGCTGATGGCATTGCTGATAGTTCTTTTTGAGCCAGAACCTACACTAAGAGGGTCTGGAGTTACTCTGCTTTCTGATGCACGCTCACTTTGCATCTCCTGTCCCTTTGGATCACTGTGCTGTCCCACCTATTTCCAGATGAATGTGCCTTCTGGAACTATTTTCTCCATTAGAAATCTGTTGCTCAGAATGCTGCGATGCTGCAGCTTGGAGATTAATAAATACAACTGGTACACTTTGCTATCAGGATTTTTTTTTGGATCAAGAGAATGAGTAAATTATTGCAGTTAGTTTGATTCAGCCATCTGAAAGATGGTAAGGTTGGTTGAAAACTTTCAAAGAGTATTTTGAACATTTTGTAAGAGTTCATTCATCCTCTTTAGAAACCTTTTGGCTAAGATTCAAGTCAAATTTCATGTATTTACTTATTAAATCACCCTATATTCATCACAGAACATAGGGTGATTTAATGAGTAAATACGTGAAATTCTTAAATGCCTGTGTTGGTTATGAAGCAGCTGATGCTATTCTTCTGTTTTTACCTTAACTCTATGTTGAGTTGCAGCATTTTTTTTTAAGCTTTAGCATGCTTTTTTGGCTTCAGCGTGTTTTTGTAGCTTTTGGCTTTTTAATCTAGTATAGTTGAAGCAGCTTAGAAGGAATATTTCTAATAACCGTGTGCATCCTGGGAATTGAGGAGGATGAACAGATATGAACAGTTTATCTGTGCCTCCCCTTAGGAATTTTATGCTTGCCTTCTGTAAGAAGTGTCTGTGTCTCAAAATGGGGCAACATTGATTCTCTCCTGGGAGCAGCTCCTGTGTCTGAGTGAGAACGGAGCCGTGCTCTGATGCTGCCTGGTGGCATTACACGCATGTGGGCAAACACAGATACACCCTCTGGCTCTGCAAGCTCCTAAGCTGCTGGATTTTGGGATACTGGGAGGGCAGGCATACCAGGAGACAGACATGCAGTGGTGCTTGTACTTTTCCAAAAGTATCTCCTGCTGGCAGCTGTTGGAGGCTGGATTGACCTTCTGTACATTTCAAACAGCTGTATTTTTATGATCTTAGCAGATCTCAGTTTTTCATGCAGCTGTTAGCATATTTCTTCAGACAAAAATGCAAATGTGAAAACAAACAGAAGTATGTGCTACAAGTTTTAATAATATTGTGCAGATGAATTGAAACGGGTTTTTTTCTGTCCAGTTAGTAGTTTTATCTCTGATTTGCCTCCTTTGATTTGGTGAAACTTGACTGTTCTGTAAGTAACTTGTTAACCTAAGAGCAATGCAAAGCATGTATTTTCCATGGTTATGGAGCTTTTTTTGTATTTTAGGTTTAGTTTGATTTGTCAACTTTTCAATATCATCCTAACCATTAAAAAAATAAGATGGCAAGGGTAGTCTTCACATACGTAGATAACTTGTTCTCTAAATTGTGTGGTAATTGTAATTTCACATGTGTACTACGCGATGTGAGGAAATTGGCATTTGCTCTGAAATTTAGATGCTTTAATTTGAGTAATCTTTTTGGTTTGCTGTATGAAGCTGCTATCTTCAGGGAATTTCAAAGTGAAGCCTTATTTTTATGGAAAGTCATGTTGTAAGTCATAAAGATGGGCCTTATCCATCCGCTGATCTGTTCCATCCAGGGTAACAAACTGCACAATGCTCAGGTCCTTCTGGCTGCCGAGCGCGGGCCACTTCCAGCTCCGTGTGCTGGTGAATTCTGTGGAATTTTCTAATGTCACGAAGCCCATCTGACAGGATGGCGAGGTCAGAGCTTGTTTCCAGCCCGTGTTCCGCTGGGTGAAGCATCCTGGTGCCCCGGGGAGGTGACACCGCAGCCGAGCCGCCGCTGGGACCTCTGCTGGCTGCGGGAGCCAAGTGCTCCTCCCGCGGCGCCAGAGCATTCCCGGGGTTCCATACTCCGGGCTCTGCCAGCTGCCAAATCCCGAACAGGGCCATGAGCCTCGAGGTGGCATTGGTTCTGAAAATTTGTTTAGAGCGAGTGGTGGTTCATGTCACTAAAATATTGAAAATCTCTTTGAAAGCGTAGATGTTGTAGGAAAACTATTCCTGAAAGCATCTGCACATCAAACCTGTGGTAGTATTGACGTGGTGTAGTGAGTAACTAACTGAATTTGAAATAAATTTAACAAGCTTTAACTAACAATTTTTCCTTTTAGTATGAAAAATTTTGCTTTTGGGGGAGCACATAATTAGCTTTAGGAATCTATTAATATTGAATTTACTTTTTTAATTACTGCTTTTTGGTTTTGTGGTTTTATTTAAGCATGCTAAGCTAAGCCTCTGTATTTTTTGTTTTTTAGATTTGACACAGTTGAAGGCATGTAAGTGGTCATTTAAATTTTTCCAAAAAACTTAAGACAAAAATTCTATAAACACGAAAAGGATTTCACTGTTTGATGTTTCAAATTTAAAACAGTTTCCTGGTGTCCTGCTCTTGGCATTGTTTTTTCCCCTAGCAGTTGGTTTGGGTTTTTGTTTTTTTTTTTCCTAAAGCTGTGCTACTGTAAATTTTAGGAATTTATAAATGCTTATAGTGACAAATATGTCTGTAAAAACTCCTCCTCTTTAGAAACCTTTTGGCTAAGATTCAAGTCAAATCACGTCAAATTCCAAAAATCAGTAGAAGTGCATAAATTATGGAATTCCCCCAGTTTCTATCCATAGCTCAGGCATCTTTATATAGATGCTTATAAAGAATTAGTGGAATTTTCATCCTTACTTGTAAATTTACAATTCTTCATTGAATTGGGGATTTAGTAACTTCAATCATTTGTGACCATGATTTTATCTTATTGGCTGCTTGCATAGGTTCCGCTTTGCACATACCTAGAATAATTTTTAATTTTTGCAGAATAACTTAGAGGACTGTTATTAGAGCGCACGTCCTCTGAAATCAGTTAAATGTTTGACATCTTTGTTGAGTGTTCTGTGGGGGTTTTTTTTCCCTTCAGCTCTTTTTGTTGTTGTTGTTGTGGGGTTTTTTGTTTGTTTTTGTTTAAGTCCCTTGTATAATTTTGCCTTGAAATACAGGGTGCTGTGCTTTTACCCATGTCACGTACTTAGAACCTAACAGAACCAGTTGTGGCCTTTGTTGTAAAGCTCTCAGCTGTAAATGCTCACTTGCCAGTTAATCAAATTTTCTGTGCAGACTGATTTTTACCACTTTCTCAAATACAGCTCGCATGACATCCCCATTGGAGTACTAAGTTGTCAATCAAAGGACAAAGTTCTGTTCCCCTTCCAAGTTAAAACTGCAGCAATAATTCCTCAATATTTATTCTGCTTTGTGGATTAATTTTTGAAGAGCAGATGCATTTGAGAACTTTACATTTCTAAAAGAAAATAGTCTTGTTAGCTGCTTAGCTTCCACAAGTACTGCTACTCACCTCTTCTTTCACTTTCTTAGCATTTTTGTGTATTATTGTACCTCACCTGTGTTTAACCATTAATTTCTTCCTTGAAAAAGGTTGCTAGCAGTTGGCCTTTTGAAGGACTAAAGTAAAAATCAAACTGAAGATCAGTTTCAGCTCTCTGCATTATACAGCATTTTACTCACGCTCCAAACATTGTAACTATTAATTCAGATTCAGTTTAAATTTTTTTAATGGAAATGCCATTTTCTTCCTCCTTGCCCCCACCAGTTGTTGGCTTTAAATTTCTGATATTTAAGAAAAAAATTCATATGACATTGCTTGTTTTCACTGTATGGTGAAAATGGGTAAGCAGGAAAGATAAAACGAGCCAATAATGGTCAAACTAGATCTTAACTATGCTTGATATGTAACCTCCGTTCCCTTCAGAATGAGTGGCAAATTCTGAATCAAGAGAGGTACTGCTAATTATGTTTCAATTATCACTGAAAGCCAGTGCTTTTCTCCTTTCAGAATGCTTTTTCTGTGTGGTTTGAATCAGAACAGGGTTTCTTTGGAGGTTTTGTCCCCCTTTTTTTTTTAAGAAATTAAAATAAAAATTTATTTTTAATAGGATTTAGGCTTCCCACCTCTATTTTACAATTTGCTGTTCTGAGTGACTTTTGCATACCTTACGTTAACCACCCTCTGCTGGTTGATTGTAATGATTCCAGATATAATCAGTTCTTAATTTTTGCCAGCACAGTAGGTAAAACTTCACCATTTTAAGCCATAGATACTCAAAAGTGAAACAAGAGGCCAGTGATCTGTTTGGATTGCTCTTTGTGGAACAGCAGAGTCTTAACAAAACTCTGTGTGGCAATCATCACTAGATCACAATCATTCTGTTTTATTAGATACTTACAGTGAAACTTGCTGTTTAAAACCCATATCACCATAGAATGGATAGCAGGCTTATACAGCTTTAAAAATTCAGTAGAATCCAGGAAAGTATACCATAAATTGTATGGAGAAATTAAAAATAATGTACATTATTTTTATGCATTACGTTTATTAATAACTTTCTAAAGGAAAATCTTCCAGCTAACACTTTGAAATACTGATGTTCAGTTGTCCAAACCTTTTTTTTTCCAAAGCTGATCTCTCTCTTCAAAACTCTGACCAGAGCATTCAACACAGTTCTAATCTGAAATGACTCTTGGGCTCACTTGGAACAATGTAGATTTAGAGAGAAAGTAGGACTTTAGTCTGCAGTGTTCTTAATTTTCTTGTTATGTCCATTAATTTTTTTATATATTTGAATTACGGGGAAGAAAAAGATGCCTGAAGATCACTTGGAAGATGCTAATTTTCTTTTTCTTGTTATAACATTGATTTCCTCTCTTCCCATGACCAGGTGGTTTCTACAGATAGTCAAGAGTTTCTAAATGTAAAGTAAATCATTCGTGGGGGAGGAAAAGACATTGTATGAAGTGTCTTTTTGAGTAAAGCTTATCAAAACAGTAAATATAATAATGCAAATTGAATTTAAGCTAGCAGTACCTACAGCGATGTATTTATCTTACTGCTTCAGCATTTTTATCTTGCTTTTTCCAGATGCCCTAATGTAACAGGGAAAAAAGTTCTTCCTAGCTAACTGCTTCTTCTGGATTTCTGGCAGGAGCCCGTTGGCACAGATGGAGGAGGAAAGGAGGGAGCATGTAGCCAAAATGAAGAAAATGGAAATGGAAATGGAACAGGTGTTTGAGATGAAAGTCAAAGAAAAAGTTCAGAAGCTGAAGGACTCTGAAGCTGAGGTAATCAAAATGTTGTGAACACCAATATAATTTGAGGCTGAACGAGTGTAGAGATGGGACCTCTTGCCAAGACTTTGCACCATAATTGAGTCCATAGTTGGTTTTTGTGTGTAAAGACAACACTGTTCTTCTTTCTCAGCTTGTTGTCTTTGCTGAGATGGTATAAGCCTGAACTTAAAATGTAATTTTAATGTTCACATGCATTCTGTTTTTATTTTCAGACATAGCATGTTAAAGTACTCCTTAATTTCCTTACTCTCTTTTTCTCCCTTTGTCACATTTTGTGCTTAAACTTCCATGTGACCTTAAAAGTTCCTGAGATTTTAAGGCTTACATAAGCTAATGCTGGAATGATAATTTGCTGTTTGTATTGAAAAAGCATTTCAGGAATTGGACACAATGCCTACAGCAAATCACCTAAAATGAGAATTACCAGACTAGGGAAGAGTCAGGGATATATGTTCTTGTCATTGTTCTGGTATCATTTGAACAAATCTTATGGATATTTAACTCTGATTTCTGTCATCTCCAGGTGAGGTCCTGACAGTGAAGCTGGTTTCTTACAGGCTTCAAGGGACTCTGAAAGTGATCTTTTTAAGGGACTGTTATAATTAGAAATTTAGGTAAAATTAATTTTCTAAGTTTTGGGAAAGCAGTTTCTCACAAGAAGCCTAATAGAGAAGTTCAGAACTGTCAAGGTTCCCTAAAGAAGGTTTGGCTCCAAATTTGAGGAAAAATGAGGAAACTTGGAAGGGTGTAGTTGAAATGCTTGGCAGCCTAGACACTGTAAGGAGCCAAAGCATACTGGATCAGAGGGAAAAAATCAATCTAGATTTTTTTTTTTGAGAACTGAATAGCTAGGGATATAAATAGTAAGATACACCAGTCAGCAATTTGAGGATTTTAAAGCTAGATGTTTTATCTGGATCATGGTTTCTGATTTATCCTTCCTCAGTTTCTGTCTTGAATCTTTCTGAACCCTTTTATTCTTTTGGCTTCCACATTCTCCTTGTTTTTAAAAAACAAACAAAATTATTTCTGGTTTTTTTGTACTATCTCATGACTTTTTGACCAAGTGTATCCTGTGGTACTCGTTTATGTTCATGCAATTCATTCTCTTCTCTTCACCATTCACGGCTTTGTAAACTTCAGTTGCATTGATCTAAATGTAGAAAAGTAGGCAATAGACAGTGCCATGTAAAAATGTGTAAAATGAAATACATTTTCAAGGATTTGTGTAAAGCAGGGTCTTGCAAGAGAGTAAGGAAAGAGGAAGTTTAATATCACTTTCTCTGAAGTGTGACCATCAGGTTTAGGGAGCGGATTCTGCGCTTCTTCTCCACCCTGGTGAGACCCCACCTGGAGAGCTGCATCCATCTCTGGGGTCCCAGCCCAGGAAGGACATGGACCTGTTGGAGCGAGTCCAGAGGAGGCCACCAAGGCACTTAGAGGGATGGAGCAGCTCTTGTTCGAGTGAAGGCTGAGAGAATCGGAATTGCTTAGCCTGGAAAAGAGGAGGCTTTGAGGTGGCCTAATTGTGGCCTTCCAGTACTGAAGGGAGCCTACAGGAAAGATGGAGAGGGATTATTTAAGAGGGTGTGGAGTGACAGGACAAGGGGAATGGCTCTAAACTGAAAAAAAGTATGTTTAGATCAGATATTAGGAGAAAGTTCTTTATTACAAGAGCGGTGAGGCACTGGAACAGGTTGTCCGGAGGAATTGTGGAAGCCCCATCCCTGGACATGTTCAAGGCCAGGATGGATGGGACTTTGAGCATCCAGGTCTATTATAAGATGTCCCTGTCCTTGGCAGGAGGTTTGGAACTAGATGATCTTTAAGGTCCCTTCCAACCCAAACCATTTTATGATTTAATTCAAGAAAATGTTACACCACACAAAAGGAATCACTTCTCCTGACAAGTGTTTCCATCGTCACCTACAACACATTTGATTGTCAGTCTGTCCCATCAACGTGCAGGAGAGACTTCTAATTCTGTTTTGGAATGTAGAAAATTCACTTCCTCAATAATACTAATTCCTTTAATGAGTGAATAAATTAACCCTCTTTTTTTTTTCCAAATAGATCCACAATATAGTTAATGCTATAGGATGAAATCACTGTTTTGGTTTTCCCCCCCACACAGAATGTTGAAGATGCTGCTCTTTTATGCATTAGTGATACTGAAATGCTCTGCAATCCCCCCCATAACATTTGCATCACATACTAAAGAATTTTTAAATTTTTTTAAATTTCCTTTTATTTGCCAAGCACAGCTGCTTAAAAATCCTGTTTGTAACTTGGGCAGCATTTGGGACATTTTCTGTTAACTGTAAAATGAAGCTGTAGGATTAATAACCTTTTGGTTTCTGTTCTTGGCAGTACCTATCACCTTAGAGTTTTTACTCTGAGCTACTTTGTCTGAAGAAAAATAGAGTTCATAATTTTGTTGCATTAGTAAGTTTAGTTGCTGATATTCGTCATTACAGTTCCAAAAGTTGCTGTGTTTTCTGCACTTGCTGACTCTGTTCATAATCTCCTACAGCTGCAGCGGCGCCATGAGCAAATGAAAAAGAATTTGGAGGCACAACACAAAGAGTTGGAGGAAAAGCGTCGTCAGTTTGAGGACGAGAAAGCAAACTGGGAGGCTCAACAACGTATTTTGGAACAACAGAATTCTTCCAGGTAAATTGGGAGTCTTGTCCTGCAGCTCACGGTAAAAGTTCTGCAGCTTTCTGCTAAAAGGAGATTTCTGAGGTAATAATGGCCCATGGTCATTGACCACTATGGAGGTGTCACTTAAAAGCCAAGAAAAACCTTGAACTGAGTTACAAATGACCATTTTGCAGCAATAGTGTGAAGATTATTAGCTTCTAAAGCAGATTTTAGCCTGCAAAAACACGGTACCCACATGTAAATATGTCTATGTAAAAATACACGTTTATGTTGCTTGATTGCATCAGACTTCTGGGGGATGAAGAATTAAAGCTTTGAGAATTAAAATGTTTAATTCCCCTTGTCCTTGGGAGGGGAAATCTGGTGATACCTGCACTGCTTGATTGACACAGCACAAGTACTGTGTACACAGTAAGTTGCATCCATTGCGCTGCAACCAGTAAAGCCTTATTAAAATACCTGTTTGAAAAGGTGTATATTAGCAGTTTTTAAAAAAATCAGAGCATGTACACATTATTTAACGAACTTTTCTTTTTTTATGTCATTTTAGAACCTTGGAAAAGAATAAGAAGAAAGGGAAGATATTTTAAATGCATCATTTTGACCACCAGTTATGTATTAGTTGCCAATATGCCAGCCTGGACATCAGTGTTTGTTGGATCCGTTTGACCAATTTTGCACCAGTCGTATCCATAGTAATGGATTTAACAGCATGACAAATTTTTGTTAATTTTGATGGAGAATGAGATGCCTTGAATTGTCTAGGGTGTTGTGTACTTGGAAAAATAACAGCTCTAAGTACCTTTTTTCATTCTTTTTTTTTTAAACAGGTGTCATTTTAATGCAAAAAGAAAACATTTTACTGTTGTACAATCATGTTCTGGTGGTTTGACGGTTTACAGGATAACAAAAACCTGCAGGACTCTAGACGGTTTTTAGTGAGGATAAATTGCCATAATATGATGCAAACAATGCTTCTCTATTATTATAATACAAGAATTCCATTCAGTGCAGCATATACAATAATGTAATTTAGTCTAACACAGTTGACCCTATTTTTGACACTTCCATTGTTTAAAAGGACACATGGAAAAACGAAAGTTGTAAGCTTACAGTGCACCTAAGCTTTTTATAACAACCCTTTTATGTTTTGGATTCTTTAAATATATGCTATTCTCATTTAGTAACTTCTTTAGCCAGAAGGATCTCATTACTGCTTCATTTTTTGTAATAACATTTAATTTAGATATTTTTCCATATATTGGCCCTCCTAAATAGAATATAGCTTCTTTCATATGGTAGGAACCAGTGAGTAAAACTTTCCTTTAACTCCCTTTTTACATTTTATGGTAAGTAGCAGGAAAACGCATTTATAGGTCATTTCTAGGCAAAATTGTGGAGTTAACTACCAACCTGTTTCTACCTGTGTGCAGTCTTTCTTTATTTTACTAGAAATGGGAATATGGCCTCGAGAAAAACATCACCATTTTGCATTTAGCTGTATTCATATACTGCATTTCTGTATTTTTGTTTGTATTGTAAAAAGTTACATAATAAACAATGTTGTGATGTAACACGCCGCTGTGTCGGGAATTTCAGTGGAGTTGAACAGCTCAGTACTTCCCTGGGAAGCGTGTGAAGTTGCTCTCTGATTGATCTGTGTCTTTGGTTCATCTGAGGAATTCGTTTAAGGTGTAAAGACCCCATTTCCACGTCCATGCTCGGAGTTGGCCAAACAAGGATCTTTCTGTCGTGCCCAGGAGAGGGCACCAAGTGCCTGCACGCCCTGTGCTGTGTCCCACCAGCTCCCCTTCCGGCAGTCCTGCTTCTCCTGCTGTCCTGGTGCCTTCTGCAAGCCCTTATGAGTATCTGGTGCATGGGTGGGAAACAACACGTTTGCAAGTTGTTAAAAATTGATGAGGATTTCTTATGTCTATGTTTGCCTATGGAATAATGAAGGATATCTCATTTTTTGCAGATGTTCCCTGTATTATCCCTGCTATCACTCTGTTTCTACTCATTTTTCTTTTACGTGAGTTATGACTACAGAAATATGATTTATTCAGCTAGCTTCTCAAAGAAATTAAGGCATTTTCAGTAGTCTGCATACAGGCCTCCCTGTAACTCATTTCAAATATCCTGCCTATCCCTTTTTCAGAGAAGACACTGAGTTATCAGTAAGTGGACATTGCTTTCCCTTGCAAGTAAATAGAATTGCAAAATCTGCTCTGTGATACGTCTCAGAGGATGTACGCTGCCTGCATCTGCCCCTCAAGTTTCAGTTTAATTCAATAAAATGAATAATTTAATAACCAGATAACAGTTACCATCTAGGACAAAATTCTGAACTGCTTTTGGACTCATCAAAACTGAGGATGCATTCTGTGTGGGCGTGCTGGTGCTCTAACATCCCCGTTTGCTCTGAAATGGAGATTTCATTTATCAGGAGACTTGGTTTCACTATGCTTGTCTTCGTTCTCCCCACTGTTACTCTCTAGCCTCACGCACGCAGTCAGGATGGTCAGAAACTTGTGGAAGCTCATTAGATCTTTTGTATTAATCATAGAATCCTGGAATGGTTTGGGTTGGAAGGGTTCTTAGAGTCTATTTCCAGCACCCCCGTCATGGACAGGGGCAAGTTCCACTAGACCAGGTTGCTCTGTGCCCCATCCAACCTGGCCTGGAACACTGCCAGGGATGGAGCATCCACAGCTTCCCTGGCAACCTAATCTCTTACACTGCATTTGTATTTGAATGAAAGTGCAGAGCATGTGTTTCAAGCTCTCTTCTGAAATAGAGCACTGCCCTTTTGGGGAAGACTTCTGTCACCTCTTAACTTGTTTCTGAAATGCTTCAGCTTTTTATGGTGAGTTTGGGCTGCACCGGGGCTTTTTTATTGAAAAAGCAAAATTGAGAATGATGTGTGAACCTGTGCAATGCAGTAGTTGTGTAGCCAGTACAAAACCTATAAGCTAAAGAGGTACTGTGAGCCAGCCCAGGTTTGTAATTTTTTTCTTCCACTGAATAAAACGTTTAAATGTTTTCTTTTTGCAAAGCCAAAACTCATTTGACTTGCTAATATTTGGGTAGTTGAATTTCCCCGAATTAGTGTCACAACTGGGAGAACACGCAGCAGAGGTTTTGTGGTGTGTATGCTGCTCGGCCAGGAACCTGTTGTGTGCAGGTGTCACTGGATAGCACTGGACTCGTCTCCTGTTTACTTCAAAGTGGGCAGGGAAGCGCCACCTGCGCTGCAGAGACACAAACAGGAGGAGGTGTTGAGGAGCAGCTCTGTGTATTTGCTGCATGTTTCTGTACCAGGTGTTGCTACAATAACGCAGTCCTGGGGCTGGAAATTTTGCTGCTTTTGTATGAGAACGAAGATCGCCGCTCAGTTTCGTGTGTGTTCTGTGAAAGAGGTAGTGAGGGAGAGAAATAATCCTGCTCCTGCCAACCATGGCACTGCAATCAGTTTAAAGTGCAATTGCTCTTAAATGTGGTGGTGGTGGGGGGTAGGTATATTTAATTGTATATACGGATAGGTATGAAAATTCATTTTTATTTTTATATATGAAAAAGTGAGTAAAGACTGCAAGCTTGGGATTTTCTTCCGATGAAAATTACATTCCCATGCTGGATAGCTTATCTGGCTGACTGCAGTTGAGGTTCAGCATCCTGATACTGCTGCTTCCATACAAAGTTATGAGGGAGTGATGTAGTTCTTTTGGTTTTCACTACAATTTTCCCATTTGGTAGGCAGTGAGCTGCTGATGACCTGACTCCTCGAAAGGCCACATGTTGGACCTTTTTGGTGACACAATGTCACCTGAACCAGAGTCCTCTTGTGGTCAGGCTGCCAAAACCATTCCTCAACTGGGTACCTCAGGGAATGAGGCAAGTCTGCATTTCCCCTTCATCATTTCCATGGTGAGCATAACAGATTCTTACTGTTTGAGGATTGGTTTGTCCCCATTGATTCAGGAAACCCCTCTATCTGATTTAAATATAAAAAGCTTAAAAGAATGCTTTTAAAGGTTTCAATGCGAATAAATCAATATGGAAGTCAAGAACTGGGCTGGATCACTGGTTCATGCTTTGACAATAAGCAGAGAGTGTAGCTCAAGTTGTGGAGCAAGCCAGGACATGAAGGGTTCATCGTTGTGTTCGTGCAGTATTGCCAGGCTGATCTGCGTGTGGGCCATGAGGGCAGGCAGTGTTAGTGCCCAGTGTTAGTGCCCAAGGGAAGGATGCACCTTTTCCTGCGGGCTGCCTGAGGTTGCTTTTCCATACAGTTCCCGCGTTTCCAACTCTTAACGTTTACAAGCCTCTTCATGCAGTTGATGTTTCTCCACGGCCGACATCTCTCGTTCCTGGTCTTAGGCTGTTTAAAGACAAAGGCATTTGCACCCTTCTCCACAATGCACACCCGCCTCATCCCGCATTCTGGTGAGTGTCCTGTTCTGCTGGGGGGTTGGGGGGTTGGTGGCCAGCCCATCAGGGCAGCCTGCTCCTCACACCGAGTTCTGCTCCTCACTCTTCCTGGAAATGAGCTGCCTATGCCAGCACCTTCAGGAATGGAGCACCTCTGGAGCTTTGCTCCACATGGTGGGTTTGCCCAGCCCTTCCTTCCTGTTGCCACATGGTTACTTCTCCCAGGAACTACTCCGCTTGTTCCTCTTGGCAGCTCCCCTTGCTTCTAACTAGTCATAAATGTTCATTGTTAGGAGTGTCTAGTATGTCTCGGTAAAAATGGCAGAAGTCATCTTCAGGGGGTGCCAATGGGATTCCTCCCCCACACCCGGATCTCACCACCTGCTGGTGCTGGGAAAAAAGCGCTGTTCCCATCCTCTTGGCTTGATGGAGGTTATTGGCTGTCTTTGGCTCTGGGCAGCAGGGAGGAAGCCCAGTGAACAGAAGTCCTTCCCTTCCCGTGGTCCCAGGAATATACAGCTGTGAGACTGGAGAGTTTGATCCCCTCATCAGGTATCCACAGCTGCCTGGGGCATCTCTGCATGAGCACGAGGGGATGCAGGAGGACTGCAGGCGGGGACCCAGCAACAGCACTGGGGGACCTGCAAGTGGCCTGGGCTGCCAGGCAGTGCTGCTGTGGTGGCTGCAGCTGCAAATAATCCCTGCATGCTGGGCCCTGTTCTCTTCCCTTGCGCTATTAAAAGTGGATGACCACTGGAACAGATTTTTGAGCAATATCACGAGAAGGAACTGCCAACTGACAGGAAAACAAGTCAAGATTTTTATCCATTCTACTCATGATTGGAAAAACAGCTCTGGGTCTGTAATATATCACCTCTGCACTGTCATCTGAGGCATCCAAGATGCTTGCTTTGTGCAGACAGGGCAGTTTTTAAATGAAGGCGATCATATTTCAGCTTGCCCTGGGACAGCTAGACCACATAGGTCGAGATAAAACTTGTGCTTTTGCTTTACTAAGGGAATATAATTCCTCTGGCTTCTTGGATGCCCCCTGCCCCAGTCTGCCAGCAATAGTCTTCACAATGAAAGGAAATGGAAAAAGCAGTCATGTCAGAGTGACCAGATTTTTGTTGTGTAGCAAGATAACGGAGAGGCAAGAGGAATCCCTTTTCTGCTCTCAAGACCTTTTCATTTGGTAACCTTCAGAATTTCCTTCTCTCCTTTGGGAACTGCTGAATCACTTCCCCACAGACTTGACTCATCTATGGTTCTGCATGTGTTGGGGCAATCCCAAGCACAAATACAGGCTGGGCAGAAGAGCAAGCCTGAAGAGAAGGATTTTGGGGTGCTGATGGATGAGAAGCTGGATTTGATCCAGCAGTGTGCCATTGCAACCCAGAGAGCAAATTGTGCCCTGGGCTGCATCCGAAGCGGTGTGGCCAGCAGGGCAAGGAAAGGGGTGCCATCCCTTTGCTCTGGTGGGACCCCACCTACAGTGCTGAGTCCAGCTCTGGGGTCCCGGCACAGGGAGGAAATGGACCTGTTGGAGGAAGTCCAGAGGAGGCTACAAAGATGATCAGAGGGCTTGAGCACCTCTCCTTTGAAGACAGGCTGAGGAAACTGGGGATGGTCAGCCTGCAGGAGCAAAGGTTCCAGGGAGACCTTAGAGCACCTTCCAGTACCCACAGGGGCCCTACAAGAGAGCTGGAGGGGGACTTTTAACAAGGGCATGAAGTGATAGGACAAGAGGGAATAATGGTTTTAAACTGACAGGCAGTAGGCTTAGATTAGGTATGAGGGAGAAATTCTTTGCTGTGAGGGTGGTGAGGCACTGGAACAGGTTGCTCAGAGAAGAAGAGGGTACCCCATCTCTGGAAGTGTTCAAGGCCAGGTTGGATGGTGTCCTGAGCAACCTGGTCTAGTGGAAGGTGGCCCTACCTGTGCAAGGGGATGGAACTAGATGGACTTTGAGTTTCCTTCCAACCCAAACCATTCTATGTTTCCTGGTGATTAGGAAGGCTTTACTTTTTATGTGCCAAGCCTGAGAACTGTACTGGCAGCATCCAGGCCTTCACATGGCTAGTAAAGGCCTCTGAGAACTTTGGAAAGTCACCTAAAATTGTAGTTTTTCTCAGTTTTCCCTCAGGAAACTCAGATTTGTGCTTCCCTGCAGAAGCAAAATTTTCTTTTCTTGCAGGAGGTGTAGGCAGGGCGATGGGTCTTGGCAAAGTGGATGAAGCTAATTTGGCCAGCTCCAGTGACTGAGTGTCCTGCCACCTGGCATGGCATGAGCTCCCTTCCCTTTCTGCTGCTGTCAGTGATTTTAGACCCTGCCTGAAACTGGCTGAGCCTCCAGAAAACAAACCAGTTGCAGAGTAGTTTCATCATGTCTGGAAACCTTACAGAAATTAGGTTCAGATTAAATCAGCGCGATTCCCAAGGCTTTGCACCTCCATTCCTGTGCACCGGACCCTGGTGGGGTTTCTCCCCTGTCCCCACAGATGGATGTAGCACAGTTCCTGCTGTTCCTTCCTGGCCACAGCCGCTGGTCTGGCTGCTCAGCCCTGTCCCCACTATCCCGACTGCATCTGCAGCCGAGGCTCCCTTCCAGATGGTTGTGATTAACAGAGCCTTCCCCAGAGGCGTTTCACCAGGGGGAACAGCAATCCAGCTGCTGTTTCATCAGCTCTGACTGCAGAGCAACCCGGGCTCGTTTTATTTCATTTCACATTGTCTGCCAAGCTACTGCCTCACAGAAACATCAGGCTTTTTATTTAATCCTGCACAAAGAACGTATGCTCTAATCCTCAACACTGCAACCTAATTCTTTGAATTGCAAATAAAGGCAGCAGTTCCACTCCTATTGCTAGGGTGTGCAGGCTATACACTTTTTAACAGTTCTTTGAAAATAATTTTAAAAGTCCCTTCTGTCTTTAATTTGCTTTGGATGCTCAAGATTTGGCTCTCTCCGAAGGTTTGCACCTCATGCTCAGACGCACCAGGGAAAAAGTGGCAGCTCAATACACAGCTGGGCTCATCTGAAGGCTTTCCAGGTGATGTTTGCTTGCTGTGGTAGTCCACCTGATGTGCAAACCTGATTACAGTGAGGAAACTAAAGAGAAAGGAGTGTTTCGTGGTCTGCTGTGTTTGCCAGCAGTACAGTGGAAGAGGAGTTGCTGGCATTCCTTCTAACAAGCAGAAAAAAAAATCTATTAGTCCCTGAAACATGCACCAAATCTCAAATCCCAGGAATGACCCAAACCACAGGAAACTGATGTCTGCCCTTATTTAAGCAGCAGGTGGCAACATCCTCTGCCTGATGAAATTCATCTCAGGTTTTTATGAAGGGTTTATTTTTCCTTCTTTTGAACCAAGAGAAACCTCAGGCTCTGTTTGCAGCCTCTGCCTTTCTTGGGAGCACCTTGCCAGTGCCTCCAAAGGAAAGCCTGCGGAAGCACAGTAGAGGAGTCTTGACTTTAGTGCTATAGTTCCTATTTTAGAGAAGGTGTTTCTTCCCCTGTGGGTTCACTGAGCATAACCTGAAGTCGATCAGTGCTGTGTGCGAGGGCACACAGGAATGCCTCCATGTGTACTGACAGATGCTTTCCCTACATGGTGGCTTTAGTAGGTTTGGGAAAGATGCAGAAAAAATTATTTCCCTAAATAAAAGAGGGATGTGCTCAGACATGTGTTTTAATGGCTTCTCAAACTGGCAATTGAGAAAAACATCTCCACTTTCTTATTTCCAGAATTTCCCTGCAGAGCAGCTTGGGGATCCCCAGGATTTTTCTCCTCATCATCCTGCCCTGGCTTCCCCATTCTCCTGCTCACCTTACCTGTGTTCATGCCCTGATCCTCCTGCCCTGGCCTCTTCTTCTCCTGCTCCTGCAGTGACTGATGCGTCTGTGGAAAAAGACCCCACAGAGCTGCCTCCTTCCCGCTCATCCTGCTCTTCTCCTCCACCTCCCCGTTGTCCTCTCCTGCCATTGCCTCCTCTCTCCTCACTGTGCCTACCCCAGCTCCTTGGACTGAAGGTTTTGTTGCTCCAGTGAGCAGGGGAATGATGAGGGAAAGCCATTTGGGAATGCACTGCTGAGCTTGGCGAGCTCTGCTCAGCCCTCATGTGCCCCTGTTCACGGCTCCTCCTCATGCGCTCCAGCTCTCCGCCTTCTTCTTCCAGCTGCTGGGCACAGGGACTGCTCAGCTGTCCCAAGGCTGGCTCAGGCCTTCAGGGAGAGGTGTCCCAGAGCTGAGATGGGATGTAGCAGAGCTGTAGTCCCGTGTGTTCGGGATGCATCTGATCACAAGCTGGCCATCCATCCTGGATGACATTTTAAAGCATGACTCCGTGTGTCTTGTTCAGACTGCCTTTACTGAGGCATCAAGTCTCTTGTTTAAAGGCTGCTGCTGCTGCTGCTGGTTTTTTCTGCTCCCACTGCTACGTCTCAGCACCCTCCTGAAGTCTTGTGTGGGCCTTAGTGGGCCACAAGCAAAATACTTGTAGCTATTAATTTGAGCCCTAACTTGAAATATCCTGGCACCACTCTGATATCACAGTGGTTAGGCCTGAGATACAGCGGCTTTATCACAGTCCTTGGGACTACGAACCTGTAAATAGTCCACAGCTGATAACTCAGGCGTCTTTGAACTTGAGCTTCTCAAGAACCTTCTGTAGCCCCATTGACGCAACTCACTGTGTGTTTCTGTGAGCTTCATCCACCACATCACTCAGTCTCAGTCTGGTGGGATGGGAAAAGACATTTGGGGTTTATCTCTAAGGGGAGAAGGCCAAAGCTAAATTTTAAATGAAAACTGCTTGGAGAAGCCTAAAATTATGATATTCCTGGCACAGGAGGATCCAGGCAAAGGGCCCAGAGTCCAGGCAGAGTGGTTTAAAGGTATGATTTCTAATGAATCAAAGAGAACCCCAGTAACTTCTTTTATGTGCCATCTTCACCTTGCATCTGTGTTCTTCTGAAGCATACTCAGTCTCTATTTTCAAGCTCTTATTATTGGTGGATGATGTTGAGGGCCAGAGGTAAGGTTATATATTATTTTAAACACAGAGGAACTAACAAATGAAGTGAGTCTATTATGGAGAAAGAAGCAGCCAGAAAATTATGTCAGATCACAAGATCGTGGTACAACAAAGATTATGTCTGTAACTGTGCAGACAGTAAAGGCAGCCCAGAAATTCCTGGAAATTGTGGAAGGGACACACATGACACTGATTTAAGAGGTATTTCTGTCCATAAAGACAGATGATCAACAATAGATGCCTGGTAGCTCAAGGGATTTCATTTGATCTGGGTGAGGAGGCCAACTTATGAAATCACAAAGGGATTGTAAGCAGTGAGGATCGCTATGGGCATTGACAATAGACCTGCTTCCACTTTCTATTTCACCTTCTGCTCTTGTTGTGGTTGAATTTCTGGTGTGTGGTTCATACTGCTCTTTTCCATTTCCCTTAAACTTATCTTTTTAAAACCTCGTGTAGCCATCATTCTTTCTAAATTCCAGGTTTATAAGTCTTCCTGTCTTTCCATTTACTGAAACAATCCCTAGCCACATGAAGCTGGAGAAATGCAGCTGCATGGAGAAAGTATGAAAAAAAAAATGGTCCTGTTTACTTAGAAATTTGATTTTCACAACCAGAAAAGGCAGGAGCAGGTGTCAAACCTGCTCATTCCTACTTGCTGCAAGGGGGAAGGACTGACTCCTGAGAGCAAACCTGGAGAGGGACTGGCCAGGGAGCAGCACTGTGGGACAGGAGCCGAGTGTGAGCCGACTGCCAGGGTGTCCTGGCAGTGAAGAAGAGCAGCACCTCCCACCCCTGTGGGCACAAGCACGGCCTGGAGGTCCAGGGAAGGGGTTCTCTTCCTCCACTTGGCACTGGTTAGACCACGTGTGGATGTCACTTCCTCCTGGTACCCGATGGATGTCAGTGAACCGCAGTGAGTTCAGGGAGACCCCATGGTGGCAGTGCAGCTGCCCTAAAGGCTGGGAGGGCTCCATCCCTGGAGGTTTTACAATCCAGCTGGTTACAGCATCCTGAGTACCCGACTCTGAGCTTTGAGCAGGGGTTTGAAATACAAACCCATCATGATCCTCCTGCCTGTCTTACTCTGTGCCCCTCAGGTTGCTTCAGTGGGAGTGGCAAAGACGAAACCTTGAGCTAAACTGGTCTGAAAGCCACAGCCACACAGAGCAGCCCAGGCTGGCAAGAGCATTGCAAAATGTCAAGAAGGGACCACCTGACAGTGTTGCTTGCTGCTGCTCTGCAGTTAAAAAAATATAATAAAAACCACACAGAAAATCTAATTGCCTTCTCATGCCTGAGAAACAAGGGAATTTGGTGCTGCTTAAAATGCTGATCAAGAGCAGCGTCCCGTATGTCTTTATTTATGTGAGTTTATGTAGAGGCACCGTGTGTTTGTATGTGGGATGTAAAGAGTTGGCCCTGGTTTTGCATGGCGAATGGGAATGTCCCTCAGCAGCTGGTGTCCCTGCTGCCCATGGCCTTGTCCGGTGACTAAGCCGGGTTTCCTGAGCTCCTGTGTAGCTCTTTGGGATAATGCCTCCTTCCCGGCAGCTTCTCGCAGTTTCCCGGGAATGTTTGCTCGCGTTTGCAGCTCCTCCCATGGAGCGCTGCAATGGCTCACAGGTGACCGACCCGGCCGAGGGCCCTGGGGAGGGCAGTGCCCTCCGGGGAGCCCGGGGCCATGGCTGGGACAGGACCAGGGGACAGGACCAGGGGACAGGACCAGGGGACAGGAGCACGGGACAGGCGAACGCTCCCGTGCGGGGCAGCCCCCGAGCCCCTCGGCCGCAGGGACAGCACAGATGTCCAGACGCCCAAAGCTGCATCCCGGGGTGTTCCCGTCCCAGTGCCGGAGCGGCGCCTGTCCCTAATCCCCGCAGAGAGGCAGCCACGGGGCCAGATGTTCCCACTCCGCTGACCTAATTCGGGATCCAGGGGCTGGCGCCTGCCACATCTCCCAGCGCCCAGGAGAAGCAGCTGCCAGAGGCAGGAGCGATCACCGCAGGCTCGGGCCCCTGCAGAGCACCTTGTCCCCGGGCACCCGAACGGGCCGCCGTTAAGAGTTGGAAAACCGGGAACTGTATGCAAAAGCATCGCGGCTGCGGGGCCGGCGGTGCTGCAGCCCGGGATGGGCGCCGCAGGACGGGCGCACGCCTCGGTTTCCAGCGCGCCGTGAAAGGATGGCGTGCTGGGCTTTCATTGAGGGCTGATTTCCCACAGGAGGGGTTTCTGACAGGGATATTAACTCCCTGCTGGTTCAAGCTGAGTGCTTCGAGTGGCTCTCACTGATCTCTTAAAAAGAGAGATATCCTTATTAATATATCTCAAAGATTGAAAAGGTTCTTGTTCTCCAGCAAAATACACAGTCACCCTTGCATCAAACATCATCCTTCCTGCCACAGCCTTGCTGGCATTTGGCTTTGTCCAGAGGAGAGTCAGGAGGTTGCATCCTTTCCCTCAGGATCATTGCTTTGTCAAAGAAGAGTTTGGGCTGATTGAAACCCCAGGGGTTTTCACAGACCTTGGCTGTATTTTGATGCCTCTCGAGAAAGCTTATGAGTTACACCCCTCTGCTCCCCCACACATCAGTCTGAATGAACTAGCATCCAGCCTGGGCTAGGCAGCACCTACCACGGAATAGGTGTGCAGGGGCAGAATCACAGAATCATCATCAAGGTTGGAAGAGACCTTTAAGGTCATCCAGTCCAGGTGTCCACCCAGCAGTGCCACTGTAACCCCTAACCCACATCACCCAGAGCCAGAAACCTTGTAAACATCCCAGGGATGGTGGCTCCACCACCTCCTTGGGCAACCTGTTCCAATGCCTGACTGTCCTAACAGTGAATTTTTTTTTCTAATCTGAATCTCCCCTGTCTCATTTTAAGGCCATTTCCTCTTGTCCTCTCACTGCAGGCTCAGTAGAAGAGACCGGCCCCACCTGGCTACAGCCTCCTTGCAGGTACTTGTAGAGAGCGATGAAGTGCCCCCCGAGCCTCCTCTTCTTGAGACTAAAGCCCAGCTCCCTCAGCTATTCCTTACAGACATGTTTCCTAAACCTTTCAGAGCCTTGTTGCCCTTCTCTGGACGTGCTCCAGCACCTCAGTGTCCTTTGTAAAGCGACAGGCCCAGAACAGGATGCAGCACTCAAGGTGTGGCCTCACCAGTGCTGAGTACCAGGGGGTGATCACTGCACTGGTCCTGCTGGCCACACTGTTCCGATTTTTCTGTGAGGGATTAGCCTTGCAAGGACCCTCACAATGTGTGGTTTTCTCTGTCCCACCAAGGGCAGCAGCATGGGGACAGGCAGGCTGGGTTTGGAGGATTTGGAGTGCTGAGTACTGACTGAGGTCTGACCCCTGCCTCTCATTTGCTGATTTATTGACCAGCTCTGCATCTGGATGGGTCCACAAGAGCCCAGCTCTGGGTATGGGATCTCAGGGATGTATGGGAAAGGGCTGTGCACAGCGGGAGAGCTGCGGCCAGCCTTCACGTATTGTTTATCTGAAAAAAACCCCACACGATTTTGCACTATTTTTGTCCTTAATCCACATTTGCTGTTCCTCCTAATCTTCTCTGCTGTTGTTTACAGAAGCACTGGGGGAGGATTTCAAGCACACTGCTGTGGCTCTGACCCCGAAGACTAAACCCCATGGGGAAATGGGGTGGTTGGCTCAGCTGTGGGGTCCTGGGCTGCAGGGAGCTGGAAGTCGGCAATCCTGGCAGCAGGCCCGGCTGCTGGTCCCAGCTCATGGCAGACACCAGTGAGTGGCTCACAGTGTGGAGGCACCCGCCGTCCCGCCCGGAATGCTGAGGGAGGAAGGTAAAAATACCTCCTCAGTCACACGCCTGTGAGATTCTTGGATGGATGATGCTAAAAACAGCACAATGGTTTTGGACATGTTGGGTTTCTTGGCAATGCTGTCAGCAATTAGTCTTCCTCCTGGCTTTGCACCAAAATGGAGGTGTGGGGGATTGGGGCTGGGAGAAAGCCGTGCTGCTCTGGGGTTGCATGCTGGAGGATGCATAGGTAGAGCAGTGTTTTTCCAACTTTCTTTCTGCCTTAACACATCCTGAGAGAAGGTCTTCATGGCCAAAATAAAAGGATGCCCTGAAATCATGAGGCTGGCTGGGAGCAGAGGAGAGGCAGGGCTGGACCATCTGCTGCTGGTTTAGAACATCAGTGAGCATCATATAAGAAAAGGCCTGAACAGACTCACCCCATGCATATGACAACGGGAAATTCTCAAGGAAATAATACAGTGGGGAAAAAGCTGGGATTTTTCTCCACAGTGAAAGGGCAGTAGGGGAGTCTCTGCCCTCCCAGATCTGCTGCACTTTCCTGAAGCAGCACATCCATCTGGGACCTTCCCAGGGGAAGCCTGGGGGTGAAGAGGAACTTGCCATGCCTGGGAGGAAAGATGCTTGGCAAATGCAGATTGCACCTTTCTGGGATGTTCTCTAAAATAAGGAAAAATGAGGGATGCTGAGCCCCTCACAGGCAAACCAGTGGTAAAAACTGGGGAAACCTTTAACATGGGAAACCCAGAGAGCTGTGGGATATCCTTGCTGAGATATGAATAGTCTTCTGTAAACCACAAGTTTCACCCATGTTTATTTCAGTTGTAACTGCTCTCCAAAAATACAAAAAATGAAGATGGCAGGGGAAGGAAATCTAAAATAAGCAGGGAGGTAAGAGCAGGTAAAAGCCTTGTGAGATCCTATTCCAGTGAGTTGCAGGAGATGTCTCAGGCAAACAGGTTGTCTGCAGTTGCAACTCCTTGTCTCCCCAGCACATCTGCACTGGGAGGCTTGCGGGATCCTGGCTGCAGGCGGCACCTTTGGGCAGCTGCCTTTGGCCAGGGGCTGGATGTGGCAGGGAGGCTGGGCACCTGTGTTGGGTAGGATGAGTCCCATAAATAGAGCAGGAATCCTGCTGTGGCCTTGGCGTCACTTAACCCTGCTTCCTGCAAATGCTGCCTGCGGCTGCTCAGAGCCCCACAGCAGCTGGGCTTCTCCCCAGCATGAATGCAAGCAGATCTGGTAGTGCTCGGCCAAATGAGCCCTGAAGCAGCTGGGCTGTGCTGAGACCTCAGTGTCTGGTACACGGGCAAGAGGAGGCTCTGGCTAGGGCTGCCCCACACCAGGGATGGCTGTGGAATCCCTGCTTCGGTCGCTTCCCAGGCTTGACAAAGCAGTGAGAAGTATTGCAAAGCTGAGCTATTAGCAGTCAGCTTCTCATCAACTCCTGAAAAAGGAGTGTGTCCCTCTCTCCAGCCAGCAGGGCTGCAGCCAAGGGAACAACGTGGTGAATGCCATATCCTTGATAACTCTGGATTTTGAGTAACTACCTCAGGGAGGCAACAGCCTGTGGAAAATGCCTTTGAAAACCAGTTGCCAGATAATCATCTCGTGAAGCAAGATGTAGTTTGAGTCACCTGCCTTTGGGCTGAGTACCAGACCTGCTGTCCACTGCTCACCCTCACCCAGCAGGTGCACAGCTCCCCTTCCAGGAGCTGGGGGCGTAGCTGGTGCTGCTGCGGGATGCCCAGCTCCCAGCAGTGCTGCTGCTGCTCTCCAGCACCTCCTCGGGAGCTGAGCTTCCTGCTCCTCATGCAGGGAGAAAGGGCTCTTTGCCCAGTGGAGGCAGCTGAGATACCCACAATGGATGAGGGGAAGAGAGCACCACAACCTTGCTCTGTGCTGAGATTTGAGGTCTCTCAGCAGTGCTCGCCCATGTTGTCTTGAGTAGCATGCAGGGACCCGGGAAGCCAAATAACTTTAAAAATATCCATCTGCGTGCTGTGCAATGTCAGCTGGCTGCTGCCTTGGAACAGCTGCTGTGGAAAGTTGTCCATCCCAGGGAGCTGCTCTCAAAGGGCAGGCATGAGCCCCGCTGATGGGAAGTCACAGGAAAAATAGTAAGTCAGGAGCCATCATCCTTCCCATTTATTTTTAGCAGCAGTAGCCAGTGGTGTTTACGGGAATTTCCTCTTCTTCCGCTGTGTTCCTGTTGACTTCCTTCTCGGTGATGTTACAGCTTCAGTCAGCACAACCTACAAGCAGATGCAAAGCAGAGCACAAGCCCTTGCCTGGCCATGGGGAGGTGTGGGATGAGGGGTTCTGGCATGGTTACTGGTGTGGGATGCTTCCATATTTTGTGTGCCCATGCTTAAGCCTGAATGGCTTAATTTTTGGTGATGCTTTCCTCAAGTCAGACCTTGCTAAGGGTTCAAATCATCCCTCTGAAATGAAATGTTCCCAATCTCCACCCCCACCTGCCTGTAAGAGAGAGCGAGCCAGAGCAGCGCTGGTGGCAGGAGCTGCCCCTGTGCTGGCCCTCAGGTACTGGTGGCAGGTGGCAGCAGGGGCTGCTCCATGAAGATGCTCTCTCCAGGCAGAAGTGGAAAAGCAATCGCAATTTTATGATGTGTTGGGCCCTGCTGGGCGTCTGCCACGCTGCTCCAGATCGTGCAACTTCAGCACCGTTTAGCACCACAGGCTGTTTAATCAGCCCACCTGCTCAGCACTGGGAAAGGGATGGCATTCCCAAGCCTTGTACGTCACCCTTTCTGGGCTCCACAAAGCCTTTAGACCTGAGAGCTGTCCTGGTTTGAGACAAATTTGGGAGGAGACTCAGAAAGGGTGTCAGAATTTCAACCCCTCCCCCCAGCCAAGGTTCAAAAAGAAAATCTTCTTGGAGGAAAGTGAAAAAAACCTGTTTATTTAGCAAGCAAGGTGCATGCAGGCACAAACGAAAGAAAAATAAATAATATTAGATAGTAAACTTCCTCTGCTGTGGAGAAAGATGGTGGATTTTCAGAGTCTCTCCTTTCTCTGGTTCCTCCCGAAGGTTTGGCCCGGCTGGGCCGGGGGGTCCGGTAGCTCCTGGCAAGGGTCCCACTGACTGTGTCCCCTAGAGATGGTCTGATTTTCCAGATGGGAAAAAACAAGCTGAACAGTCAAAAAAAGAGGGGGAAAAAAACCAACAAAAAAAGAACTGCAATCCTAGTGAGAAGGGAAAAAAACCCCTCTGTCCTAACTCACAGCTGGACAGACTGCTGGAAAAAAAAGGGGGAAAAAAAAAAGAAAAACCAAAAATAAACTTGCGCTTTATCTCAAAGAGATAAAAACAAACCATGCCAGTACTTTCTCTGACTACTTCTTCATGCCAGCTCAAGGTTCCAGGACCCATTCCTGGGTATAAGCGGCCGATAGGGAAGTACAGAGCATAAAGTCACCCCAGGACAGAAGCACACCAGGCAGCAGAGTGATGTTCCTGCTTTCTCTACATTGGCAGGCAACAGCAAGCCTTGCCTTCCCTCTCTACCAGCCCTTTCTGGTGGGGCTTAGAAAACCCAGGTACACCCATGCCTGGCATAACAGGACATTCAAATTCCTCCTCAACCCATGAGGGCAGCAGTGGGACAGCCCTGCTCCCAGCCTAGCACACAGATCTTTCCTTGGTGTCAGTCATGGCTTGCCATGTTACCATCTCCCTGCTTTTACTGATCAGGTAACACAGGCTGACCTTGCCTCCCGGTGGGCTTTGCTCTGGGGGCTACAGAGGGAATGGGCAGACTTAGGGCACAGAGAAACCCAACCCCATCCCATCCCTGTGGGGCCAGACTGTTTCCCTGCTGCTTTCTGGCTCAGGGCATCCATTCTCTCCTGGCACTGAGATGCCAGCACCTTCCTGGAGTGGTGATAGTGAGTTACTGCTGACTTCCATCAGCTGGGGCTAAATCCCCAGCAGCTGCCAGTTGTGGGGCCAGGTTATATAGGGACCTGAAGGCCCTTTCCCAGGTGAGGAGTTTGAAGTTGTTTTATTGCTGTGGTTGTGTTTCTGATCTGTTCTACGTGCTGTTGTGCTGGGGACCTCAGAAGACATTTCAGCATCTGAGAGCAGGGATGGCAGGTAAGCCATGCTCCAGAGAGGAAAGAAAAGTAGGGTTTTAAACAAAGAATACTGCTTCCCACTTTTATTTCCTATAGATTAAACCCTAAAATTTTAGGTGCTCGTGTTCTTACTGTAAAGTTCTTCTTTGTGAAAGACTTAGGCTGTAAGCTGTTGTGTTAAAGCTCCTCTCACAGCATGCTTTACCTCCTAAATGTGCCTGTGGCTTGTTATCCCTGCAATGGAAACCAAAAAAGAAGCAGATTGTGAGGTCTGGTGGTGAAATGAAGCAGTGAGGGCTCAGGTTTTAAATCCCCCCTGCCGTGGGTTGGCTGGCATGTGGCTAGAAGGGTTTGTCTGGGCAGCTATAGGGAGGGAGGGAGAGATGGTGTGGTGAGATGCTTTGTGGCTCACCTGGAAACCGCTTCAGAAAGATGTAAAAAGTGACAATTTTCTGCCAGAAAAAGGCAGCTTGGGAGATGTATGGAAGCCTGGGGAAGCAGTTTGACAGGAGGAGCATTTGAAGAGGGTTTGGCAGCACTCCCGAGGGAAGGCTGTGCAAAAGTTGTGTACCTGGATGCATATTTCTGTGCTTGTGAACTCAGGAAGCCACCAGTTCACCTGGACCTGCCCCAGCTGGTTCACGTGGCTGTGCAAACTCCTGGTGGCTTTCTGTCCTCTGGAGGCTTCATTATTCCCTTCTTTATTTCTTTTCTCCCATTAAAGCAGTAAAAGGACAGCTTCCAGCAGAGTAGTTTGGTGAAGGGTGGGTGAGATTTTGGGGTGAAATTCTCTTACTGCTTTGAGCCTTTGAACACAGGCAGTTGGGCTGGTGTTGATGGTTGTGACTCTGTGACTACCAAAGTTTTTGCTTACTAGGCTTGTGCACAGCACAGCTCCTAGATGCTGGCTTGGGGTGATGGTTTTAAGCTGCTTTTGGAATAGCAACAGCTACCAGCTGCTTGGGGTGTTGTGCAGAAGGGACAACAGTCCTCTTCCCAGTCTTCATGGAAAGAAAAGGGAGCAGCAGTTTGTCTCTACTCAAAAGCTGCAACGGCAAAGCTTGGTGCTGCGGTGCTCATGTGCCTGCCCGCTGCGGAACAAGGGCACATGCAGGTGGTTTATACAGGTTGGAGATGCTGGCCAGGTTGCTGACCCTTTCCTTCAAGTGGTTTGGGATCACTGTGTGGGAAGTTGCTACCGATTTGAGGACAAGGGACTTTGAAAGACCCCGGGCTGAGGTGAGTCCCTTCCTGACTGAGAGGGCGATGGAACGAGCTGCCCTCACATCTGCCCAGGGAGGCTCTGATCAAACATTGCCTCACCTGCTGTGCCCAGGGGACCTCTGCTGCCCTGCTCCCTACAAACATGTGCAGGGATCCAGGGAACCTTGCATCTCTTCTTAGGAGCAATAACAGCAAAACTAGCCCCAGCTCTGAAAGGCCTTGACTGGGCAAGAACCAGAGTCCTTCCGCATCTGCCACGCTCACAGGCTCCTGGCATCTTGTTGCCTCTCTTGCAAGTGAGCTGCACAGCCTGGCTTTTCAGAAAACACTGGTGTTTTGTAATTTTTTTGGCAAGTGAGACAAGTTCTTTGCAGCTCTGCGAACTTTGCATTTGTTTAAGCAATTTACAGCCGTGTCGCTCAGAGAGGTCATTTGTTCAAAGCTGAATAGCTGCGGGGTTGGAGAATAAACATCAGCCTCTCCACTGGTGCCTCCAGCGGGTATTGGCCAGCTGTGGGTGATGCAAGATGAGCTTAGCTTCACCCTGTTTAACGAGTCAATGAACTCTGTCTCTCTCCTGACATATGGGGTGACTTCTAAAAAGAAAGCTGGACTCCCTGGCCTGCCCATTCCCTGGGCAGCAGGAGCTGTGCCTCCCCGCCCACCCTGCAGCAGAGGGGCAAACAGGGAGCTTGGCCCTGGGCTCCCAGGGAAGGACAAGGGTTTGTAGTGGTGACCTGTCTCCAGAGGCTCTGTAACAGTTGGGTGTTTTTATCCTAAATAAAGCTGCTTTAGAGATGGCAACAAACTGGGCACCTACAGACAGGAGAGGCTTGTGCCAGAGCCATGACCGGAGGATCTCGCTCCTTGTTCCCCAGCCAAGACTGATTACCTCTGGGTCTTGTGGCCCACCTTGTCTCACCCATCAGCCTTTAAAATCTGGAGAAAGTCTCTCTTATCCCATCCTCCAGGACAGAAACAAAACCTCTGCCAAGTACATAGGGATACTCAGGTCAGGGCTTTTTCTGAGGCAGAGGGTGAGAGACCGAATGAAACATCTTTGTCCATGCAATGGAAAGATCAGCAACTAGCACAGGGCGGGGTGTTCACTCTCTGTAGATGCATAATGTCGCTGTGCACTCCTACTGCTTCCTAGAGGTCAGGCAGCTTTAGGAGTGTTGATGTGTCCTGCTGTTTCACCCCGAAAAGAGCACAACAGCATCTCTCAGAGCACACAGCCAAGACTCCTGGTTGCTTCCAGTTTATAGCTAGCAGAGCCCTGATGATGCAGACTTCTGGGCTTGAAATAAGAGGGATGCACCTGAAACTAGCAGGCTCTGCTGGGCAGCCATGCCCACAGCTTTGATGGTGCAGTACAACTTGCTGGCTGGCAAGAGGTGTTTGCCAGGTTGGCAGCCCCTGTGCACCCCAGCTGTGCTGCAGAGCCCAAATTGGGGGTTATGCTCTGTGGCTAAAAAGTGAAAAACTACCTGCCCTGACCATTGCCAGGCTGCTCAGCTGATTTGCATGGCAAGAGGATGTTGGGCTTCCCAAAAATATCTTCAGTCCATCTCTAAGGTTTCATTTCCTTATGTTGGCTACTTTCTCAGACGCCTACACTTCCATGTGCACACGAACACATCTCCTGCTGCAACAGCGAGCACCCCAGCAGCCTGGAGGCCTGGAGCCAGACCTCTGGCTTTTGTTGGAGCAAGCCAGAATTTCTGCTTTGCACTGTGTCAGGTAGCACTGCTCCCCTGACCTGCTCGGGGACCCAAAACCTGTGGTGCACAGCAGGGGAGAAACAAACCCAAAGCCTGTAAAACCCTCCCAGCTGGGCGACTCTCGTTGCTCACAGTTCAGCTTCCTTTTGGGTTCATGAAACAGTGGAATGGCAGCATCTTTGCAGGCACCTCTCTGTACCATCTGCAGTGTCATGGCCTATGTGTTTTTAGGTTTTCCACATGGTGCAACATGAAAGCAGGGGCAAAACTTCCTTAAGGATGTGTCAGAACAGGGAAGAAGCTGCACAGGCTCATTTGCTCCCTCAAGTGCCTGTAAGATGCCTGTGATGAGCAAAGAATCTGGGAGATGTTGCTGGGTCCTGTGGGGTGGCCTTGACAGTGCTGGGTGTGCACAGATCTCCCCATGCCACCAGTGGCAGGATCAAAGCCTCCACCATGGCTTGGGGCTGTGGAAAGAGTCCAAACCGCGGGCTGGGTGGGAGCTCCAGGTGCGCTGAGTCTTGCTGGGGCAAGAAGGAAACAACGTGCACACTTAACCTCATTGAAAACCTCAGAAAAAGTCCCGGATTTTTTCTATCAAGACTGAAACCCCAACATGCAGAGCACAGGCTCAACCTGGCACATTGTCCAGCGGTGTATCAGCGAGCCCTGAGCTGGCAGGGAATCCCCTATCCCCCAGAGCATCCCTGCATGCAGCAAGGGTCCTGCAGGTGAGTCCAGCCAGCTTTCCTCCTGTCTCCATACCGTGTGCATGTACCTGCAGCACCTCACTCCAAACCTCCAGCCTCCCACATGCCACGAACAGGAGCCCTTGGCTTTGCCAAGGAAAGGATGCTCTGCTCTTGTATGTGGTAAGCTGGGATTTCTGTTCCAGCCTTGACAGGACTGGTGACTCATGATCCTGCTTTGAAAACCATGACTGGACCAGCAGCAACAGGCTAGTTGTTGTTCTCCCCTGTCCTTTGTGCCTCATTTACCAATCTATTGCCTGATCTGAGGCTTTCTCTGTATTCCCACCAAGCCTTTTGTTCCTGTCTTCCTGCCTTGTCTTTTCCTTGACAAATCTCATTTACTTATTTCACTCTTGTTTGTTGACTCACATCATGCCCTCAGTCATTCCAGACAAAACTGAATTTGGGGGCTTCTAAAAACCTTTCTAGGAAAAGAGAGAGGGAACTGGAGTCTGTGCACCTCTCCACCTCTAACCCCGTGCAGGGACATGCACACAGCACCTCCAGGCAGTCCTGGCAGGAGTGTGGGGCAGTGTTTGGGACAATGCACTGCCAGGGCTCTCAGCAAGGCTCCAGGCTTGCTGTGCTGAGGAAAAACTGCTGGTTTTGCTGCCACCTGCCCCCCTTGTCACCCCCTCTGTGGCAGTGGTGGTGAAATGAACTGTCATTTCATCCTTCAAATTTTCCTGTGTGTAAGGATATGGCAAACCCAAGCTATGATGTGATTTGGGAAGAGGAATTAGGCATTCCTCAAGGGAGTATTGCAACCCCCCTTCACAAGCAGAGCTGCTGGTGTCCAGCCAGCACAACGATTTAGTGTGGTTTACTGCTTCTGCAGAGTAGGAAAGGGAACAGCATCCCAAAGTGCTGCTTCAGAGAGGAAAAACCTGCATGGCTTTAAGAGAATAATAAAAAAAATTAAACGTAATGATTCACCTGGGGTTCTGGTTCCTGCAGATACAGCAGCAAGAGCCAGCCTATGCTGTCCCCTCTCTCCAGGACCAAAGACTCCAGGTGCTGGGCCTTGTTCTCCATCAATGGCTGAGGCAGGGAGCATGGAGGTGGTTGCCCAGGCCATCATTAGCACCCCAGGGCTTGCCAGGGAAGTGCTTCCTACCTCCTGCATACCCATACATGAGGTATCCTACAGTGAGCAGAGAACTGGTGCTCTTGCAGTAACCTGGGAGGTTGTTGTCCTGGGTCTGGAGCAGAGCCAGCGTTCAGCTGCAGCTGATGAATGAGCTGTTTGGGAGATAAATGTGCCATTTGGTGACTGGCCAGAGAGTAATTTACTGTTTATGGAGGGAAAGCTCAGCCCTGCAGAAGGTGGTGCATGACTGGCATAACCAAGAGTGCAGGGATGGCCAGACCCACAAAGCAGAGCTGCTGCCTTTGCCTGTAGGAGGTTTCTTTCTGAGCACAGTGGCAGAGCTTGGGCAGCTTGTGCTTCCCAACGGGCTGGATCAGAAGCAGTGAGATGCTGGATTTGCAAACATGATACAGGGAAGCAAAGGCCCTTCTAAGCTGACTTAAAGCTACGAGAGAAGCCAGATGCCCGTGGCAAGGTTTAAGCAAGCTTGTGTTTCAGGAGTCATTATTTGGAAAAATGTGTGTTGTCTGAGCAGGATGAGCTAGGAATTCCCCAGACCCACCTGTATTATCACTGCCACTACGGTGCTCTCCAGAGTTACCAACTGTGTGTAGCAGCAGCAGCAGAGCTCGAGGTGCTGCAGCAGAGATGAGCGTTTCACAGACGGGAAAGCTGAAGCAGGCAGGAATGTTGGTGCTCAAGGGCTGCTAAACTCATCTCTCCCGTGTCTCTCTGCTCCACTGGATGGGCTCCTCTGCTGGCTGCTGCTCTAGAGCCAGAGCAGCTGTTGCTTGTCATGGGAGCAAGAGAGTCGGGTAGGGTATTGATGCTTCTTAATTAACAGGATTGTCTGAGTTTGTTTGCTGGCATTGAGATGTATTCTTCACATAGCTGTGCTCTCTGCATTGCAAAATGGACACTGCTGCTATTTTTATATGTGTTTTCCCAACTGTTTTTCGTTTTTCTGTGCATCTGTTCCTTGCATGATCTTGCTGGGTAGCCAGGAGTGAATATGAAGTAAGAAAAGAGAAAACACTGCAGTTTCTCATTTAGGCAGCCATCTGGAAGCTTTCTCAAAACATTAAGAACCCCCTGAAACTTTGATCTTTTTGCAGTGTTTATGCTGGGCACCCCTCAAAATGGCACCATCTTAAATCACAGCTCTCTTTGAAACATGAAGGCCAAGCTGTGGTGGTTGGCAGAGAAGGCAGGCACAGCAACCAGTACCAACCTCCCTCCAGAGTCCCTCTGCTTCTCCCACTTTCTCCTTGCTCTTCTCCACCAGCTGCTGCATGGTGGGGCGGAGGCGGGCAGAACTGGATGTGATCCATTTAATATTATGTCCTTGCTCAGAGTGGCTCTCTGATGTGACAATTTGCTCCTGGCAAAAGGGAGAGTTGTGCAGCACAGGGACTTTCTGTCCATGCACCGTGTCCCTGTCCCACACCCTTGCACCCTGTTCTGGCATGGCTGGATCTAGGCTTTTTCCAGGCATGAGGTGCCACCTTGCAAAGCCCTTGAGCTGCTGCTTGTGGGGAAAAGCAACCCCAGGAGCAAGGCTGTGCTACCTCTTTCTGGACAGAATGGCAAAGCACAGAGTGGCCTCTTCCCTCCTCTCTGTTTTTTTTTTCCTTGTGAGGGATTTAGATAACAAAAGGTATTTATGGTATTCCTTCAGTGTGATGGCGTTCTGGGTCTGGCAGGTCTTGATCCCTTTAATATGTGAGTGAGTTGAGCTGTTCCTCATCCTGTGCAAGTATTTACCAGACAAATGTTTTCATCTCAGGCTGCCTTCAGGTACAGGGCATACCGAGGTGACCTCGGTAGCTGATGGAGAAATGTTCCTCCCGAACATGATTCCCACTCAAAATCACATTCTGGTCTATTTTCTCTTCAGAAATGATGATCTTTAATAAATATAATTATTGATTAAAACCAGTCTCTAACAAGAATGATTAAATCATTGTCTTGATCTCCTCGGCTAAATTCAGCCTCCGTACATTCAGGAGGTGCCCTTACTAATTCCATCCCAGTAATGAGCTGGTGGGAAGCCATTGCAGCAGAGGCTGTGGCATAGAGTGGAGCCACTTGGCTCCTTTGGTATGGGGTGGCAGAAATGCTGCTGTGCAGCTAAAACTGCATTGGCAAGAAAGGCTGAAGAAGCTGGAGGTGAAAATATCGGTTTTACGGTGGTAAACTCTGGAAACTGTTTGTAGAGTGCAGGGAAGCTTTGTTTTTAGGTACTAGTGATGACAGCTGGAGACAAAGCACTGGACTCTTCTCTGCAATTCTGTCACCCTCTGATATCTGGTGGGGAAGATATTTTTTCATCCTGTGTTGCTATCCAGGTTTGGATTTCCAACTTAATTCAGAGTGAGTAGGAAACCTAGACAAAATGCTGAGAGGTGCCTTAGCATAAACCCCATCTCAGGTAAGCTCAGAGATGGACTTTCTCCCTCTGCTCTGTCTGTTGGGGGGTTTTTTTGGCACTCCCTGTGTGCAGAACACCAGCATGCTCAGGTTGCCCTCTTCCCTTGTCTCTTCAGAGCTGTGCAGTAAGTCTGGCTTGTTCCCTTAAGACTGAAGGACAAAGGAACTAAAGTTCCTCAGCCACAGTGAGGCTGTGTCTGTCAAACTCAGGTTTTCCCTTGCTGGTATTTCAAATACCGGGCTTGGGCTGGCTCACAAGCCAAAGCTTTAATCTAGGCTTTGGTCCCAGAGGAATTCAGCAGGGAGGGAATAAATCCCATCCTCTGAGTGCCATGCTGTGCAGAGTTCCCCAGATTTGGGGTGTTAGGGCAGGAGGGCAGCATGAGCTCAAGGAAAGAGTTTGGAAAACACAAACCATCGGCTGGTTCCACCTTAGTCAGAAGCGTAATTCCAGCTGACCTTCCTGCAGACAGTGTTAGTCCAGCAGTTTTGAAAAATCCCACTCCTTTAAAACTATCTTAATTGTGGGCATCTCTGTTCCTCATAGAAAATCCTTCAAGCCTTCCCAGTCTAAGAGCAGTGGGTAACCTGTGGTGTCCATGGTCATGGGAACATTTGAGGCTGGTGGGTTATGGGCTCCTCTCCATGAAGCGTGGCAAGAGCTCAGCCCTGGATGCTAGAAGGCTGGTGGGGCCAAATAGGCTCTGCACACCTCACCTGCTGCTGAGGAATCTGTGTCCAAAAGAGCGTGGAAGGCTCACTGGCTGAAATCTTCCCAATAAATATCAGGCTGTCATGGGTTGCCCTGTAAAGTTGTGGAACATGCCCGCCTTCATGTGGGCTGGGCATGGTTTGAAGGTGTCCTTGAGCATGGCACTTCTGTTGGTAGGAAAGCAACCCAACTGTGCAAGGTTTAAAGCAGGAAGGAGAAAAGGGGAAACCCTGCTGCTTTGCAAGGAAGGCAGAGTTTTGCTGGGCTTTATTTAATTGGAAATGATTAATATTCCCGTGTTGCTATAGCTCCTCTGGGGCTCTTCCTCCCTGTCAGGATTTTCATTTAGCATGTTTTTAATGCACTCTTTGCAAATCTGCTATCATATCTGAAAGTCACCTCTGCAATACATAACAGGCAGGTGGAGAAGGAGGAGGATGGAGAGGAGCAAGCACAGATGCCTTTTCAGCATGCACTGAGTGCTGTCTCTGGAGAAGACCTGCTGGCAGGTAGTGCTGGGAAGCTGGTGAGGCTGTGCCATAAGGCAGCAGGCAGGGAGCTGGGAGGACGGCAGGCATTTCGGCATGTACCAGTTGACATCTGGTGCAGGGAATGAGTGGGAGGGGAGGAGTGGAGAAGGCAGCCTGATTTCTCAGAGTTAGCTGCCAGCTTCTTCACCTTCACCGCCTTGCCAGCTCCTGGAGTTCAAAGTCGTGAGGCAGCCCATCCTTTGCCTGAAGCTATGATTTGTTGTTACACCATAAAAACATCCTAATCTCCTCAGCAAGAAAGCAACACTAAATGCCTGGTTCTTTTAGGGGTGGGGGTAAGTCATGTTTTCAAGTACTGCTCTGCAAGCAGGAGGGCCAGACACACGGGGGTGATGCGTGAGAGCTGATGTCCTCCCACAGTGGTCATGGGGACTGAGCGGCCACTGCTGGGACACTGCCTGTCAGCCGTGGAGGCAGCAGAGATTCCAGGCAGTGCATGCTCCAGCAGTGTCCAGATCCCTTGCACTTTGTATGGATGTTTTGGGTTTGGATGGCCCCAACCCAAAAGTCTGGCCTGGTAAAACTCCTGTCATGTATAGATGTACTCCAAGCAGGGATTGAGTGGGAGAAATGTGGACTCGCTTCTGTGTTACTAACACCAACACAAGTTCTGACTTGGTTTTTTATTAAAATTTATCTTTGTTCTCACTGAAGGTTAAAAAGAGGATTGGGGTTTTCGTGTGTTTAGGCCTACCTACCCTGCTGTATTTTGTTTCTAAGCTGTAAACTCTACTTGATCAACTGTCCCTGACCTCTGCCACCTCCTCATCTTATGTTGCTAGCACCTGTCAGCTCAGCCAAAATCTGTCAGCAGAAGCCCAAGTGCACTTCCTGACTTGCCAGCCCACCCAAAACATGCTAGCCATCCCAGCTGGCTTTCCTCAACCTTCACACAGTGCTTACCAGACCAGATAAATCGTTTTCTGTTGATGACAAGGCATCTATGTCTATATGGGACATGTATGTATGCCTTAAAATTATTAGGAAAAACCCCTAAACCCACGTTGTCCCCTGGGAGAAAAGGGGTTTCTGGGTAATTCCAGGAACAGTCTAGCATTGCAACACTCCCCACTTGGAAGAGACATGAATGGTCAAATTTTTGACCCCAACACAGGGCTGTTAACAGTGCCTGTCATCACCCTTTCCCACTCCCTGCCAGCAGAGACAAGTCAGGAGGGCTCTCAGCCCTCAAATGGAACGTGTCCCACAGGCATGTAAAACTTCTTTGATGTTTCTGTGTGGTTCTTCTCACCTCCTTCAATGTGTGCTGTGTTTTAGCAGGTGCATTTGCGTGTTACAAGCCACTTTTGCATATGGAACCAAGCAGCACGCAATAAAACAGATCTCTTAAGCAGACCCTCATACCACCAGAGTCTAAGGCAGCTTTAGAGAGACACCAAGAATATCTCAGTGATAAATCTCTTTTCAAAGGATTTGCAGCCATCTGTAAGGAAATCAGGGATAGCCCTACATTTGTCATCGATTTCTGGGCTGAAATACAGAGAGCAAAGACTTTGTCCAAGGGACCATAATGATTATAGTTGTTGGCTACATACTGAAAAACAAGCCTATTTGGTCAGTCATTAACCAGAGTGAAGAAAACAGAAGATAGTTCATTCAAGAGGCCATTTATGCTCACTGAGTTGAAACAAATGTCCTTATTTAATTTTGTGAAGTAATTTTCTAAGCAATTAGTTTCATCCTAATCCCTTGTAGTTGTGATATGCTGACAAATATTTTTCCACAGCCCAGGGAACTGCAAATGACTTTTCCATAAAAACTCAGCTGGTCTTCTGGGAATTTTGTTTTGAGAAGGGGTGGCAGCTGAGTGAAATGGGTTTCCCCAAACCCTTTTTTCAGTTTTAGCTTGGTTGGACACCATTGCTGGAGACCAGAACTTTGATAATTGTGGTTTTAAGAATCACTACAGACATGAGCTTGTGGGATAATGAGTCAGTTTAATGTGGTTGCACCCATCAGAACTACCTACTGCTATTCTTGTCAGACCTTTGAGATGTAGGAAGAGAGTTGGGGTTTGTTAACCTGAGTGTAACTCCTTCACTGAATAAGGTTTTGGAGTAATGAAGAACTTGAGCAAATGCATAGACCCAAGTCTTATTAGTAAAAATATGTAAGGTTGTGTTTAGTGTCAAGGCTCCAAGAAATATTTATTTTGAAGAAACCTGATTAGGGACCTCTGGAAACCCAGAGTCCCTGTCACAGGGAGGCTACTTGCAGTTCTCTTGGTTACAGTCTCTTGATTAGAGGCATTCTTAAGGGTAGCCTTGTGTCGGAGCGTTGTGTTGGATCAGGGCTCAGAAAACTGCAAAGGAAAGAACATTTTTATTACTGAAGAGTTGTGCAGGAGCTGTTGTGGGGAAGATGCTTTCGCTGGGAAGTGTGTGTTGTATGAAAATCAAGTTCAGGGCAAGGAAAATGTTAGTTCTTGCAGGCCAGACACTGGAGCCACCTAAGGGATAGTGGCCTTGTCACAGGCAGTCTGTTGAGTATTGATTATATAATAGCTGAGGCTTCCTATTGATCTCACATATCTGTCTTAAAGAAGATTAGATGTGAGCAACTTCTAATGGAGGAGAGCAGCAAAGAAAGGCTGGATCCAGCACTAGCAGCGCTTCTCTGCAAATTTTAATTTCTGTGATTCTGGGAAACTTTTAGTGCTTTAGCTGTTACCTTGAGGCTGGCAAAGACAGTATTTGTGCCTGAGGGGTTTGCAGGACTCCTGTCTTATTTTTCTTTTTTTAAAGGAGAAAAATTTACAAACAAGACAGTCTCTACTTTTGAAGTTTGTACCAGTGTGAATAGCAGTCAAAGACAAACATCTCGATCTCTTCCTGACATTTGTGGTGGGGAGTTCAAGGAACTCAGTTCAAGGAACAAATCCAGCCCCATGTCAGCCAACCCTGCAGGGGTGGGCAACTGCTAGTGGCCAGCCAGGAATGATTTAATCCAAAGGCATGATGAGAGAAGGTAGCATGGACAGTGAGGTTTGGGCTCCTTGCTGAGGACCCCTTCCTGCACAGCTTGGCTCTGGATGTGTATCCCCCCGGCTCATCCCCCAGCCTTTCCCTCTGGCCACCCTAACTGCGACCATCGAGGTGCCCACCCCCACGTTCCCCCATGCCTGGGGAGCAGTAACCAGACAATGATGGCTCTGTAAGGGTGATGAAGATCTATTTGGGGGAAGCAGGTCAGATTTGAGTGTGAGTGCGTTGGTGCTCTGCGTGCGTCTGCCAGAGCAGAGCCCACGGGTGGGCTGACATTTCAGTGCATCCTGTTTACACTGCAGCCCAGACAGCAGGAGAAGTATTTTTAAACAAAAATGCAGATTGCATTGTAATCACCCCATGTTAAGGAAACAAACATTTTTGCCACAATGCAAAACCAAACATTTGCTCAAGATTTAGGATTCCTTTCCCTTAAGCTATCTGCAAAACATAAACTCTGACTTTTTCTCTTTTCTTCCATTGATTTCCTCACTGCTGTCCTGTGATACATTAAATGGAGAAATGTTTGTCATAGGTAACAGTTTCACATTTTTGCATTTCATAGCATGCCAGGAATTTGGTTGCTGAGCATTTTGTGTTTTGAAATGTCAGGCGTGTCTGTCTGAATCAACTGACTGCCGTTTGCACTGCGAGCAATGCCTCTATTTTGACAACATCTTTACACCGAAAGAGAAGGGGGGAAAAAACCCAACAGAAAAGCACAGGCTAAAAATTACCCTGGTTGCTAAAAATACTGAGGACAGGAATAGAGAATTCACCACGCTGTTTTTCAGACTCACGTGTGCTTTGAGTTTATTACAGGATTAGATCTGCCAAACTATGCCAAAGGCTGTGGGTGAGCTTCTATTATAAGTCTGCTTTCTGGCTTCTCCCCCAAGCTGTGAAAGGCTTCATATAAGGATGCAAAATCCATAGGTATCAAGGGGTAGATACAAGGGAGTTGCTTTACTTTCTGCAGCAAATTTTGCAGTGGGGTGCCTGGAGCAGCCTGGCTATTGGGACCATCACGCCCTGGTGTGTGCTCTCCTGGTGGCCGCTGGAATGGGGAGCAGCTGCTGTCGGCCACCTTGGCTTGGGAAGAGCTTGTTGTCACTGTGATGAAGGGTGGGTTTTACCTATCCCACATTACACCCCTCGCTGTGCAGAACCACAATGGCAGAAAAACTTGTCTGAAAACTGGGCTTTGTCTTGTCAAACCTTTTTGTCCTACCCATGACCTCCTAATGCTGGTGAAGAGGATGAAGGGGCAGGTAGGACAAAAGAGCCTTTTGTAGAAGACACTTAATTGAGAATAGAACTAAAGACAGCATTAGCATTTAACCAAAATCATGTAGCAAAAATCCCCACCCAATCACCAATAGGAATTTGAAAGAATAAAATCTGAAGAGGGCTTCCAAGCAGGGATCCCCTTGAGGTGCTACATTGGGCTTATGCTGCCTTCTCACACTTTCCTGCTTTCCCTTGTTTTTTTAAATTTGTTAACGTGGTTTTATTCTTCAACATGCAGAATACGTTATTTTGAAGAGCTCAATCTATAAAAAGCAACAAGTATGTTGGAGCCTTGACTCAGCTGGGAGCAGCTCTGCCGCTCTGAGTTATCAAGCTCCGTTTGCAGAGTGTGTGCTGGGAAGGGAAGGAGCAATACCTGGGGGGGCTAACCCAGATAATTTGAACAGCACCGCCTCTTTTGCTTCTAGCAACAAGGAATGGCTGCTACAGGTCATTGCTGTAAAGAACCAAGCCAGCAGACAGGTGCCATCATCTTTCCAAGTGCTAGAGCTACACACAGAGGCCAGCTCATCACCCACACCGGCGCTGTCGCGTCTCCTGGTCAGGCCACATCTGCAATGCGTGACAGAGTTGAAACACCTTGCAGCTGGCAGTAATGGTAGTAAAGCTAATAAATAGACTGGTTGCTTGTGAAATGATAATTTGTTCCAAAACAGCCCTTATTAATAGCCCAGGGATGGCAGTGGCCATCTGGGGCCTCAGCTATGCAAACTGCTGCAGGGATTTGCTCAGGCTCTGCTTTGCTCTGCAGCTGATGGGGAGCCAGGACTGCTGCTGGTTTAGTCCTCGGTGAAATGGGTGTGAAAATGGGGAAATGTTTATTTGGTGAAATCTGTTTCCAGTCAAAACATCTATTTGTTGCTCTGAATATTTCATAACACGGTCACAAAATCTGCAGGAAAAAGAATGTTGACCCTTTGAGTACAATATGGCTGACTTCATGAGACTTACTCCCTTGACAAACTTGGCCTGCTTTATTTCTTAATGACATTTTGGAGCTAATTAAAACCCTCCCTTGCAGATAAGCAAAAAGGGGGGGAAAAAAGAAGGAAAGAAAATTCCTTGAAGCCTCCCCAAAAGGTCAAGCAATGCCACAGGCTGTGATGAATGTGCCCATTTATCACCTCGGGTGTGAGGCTATCCAGAGCGGTGACATTTTCCTGGTAAAAGTCTACAGCAAATTCTGGGTTTGCAGCACAGTGTGCAATTTGCCTGCTTTTCCTTTTTCCCTCTCCCATTTCTGTTTGAAGGATGTGATGGTCTGTAGCAAACCCCATCTCTGTACCAATGATACCAGTTGGTCTCATGAATCTAGGGGGCTGTAGAACCATCCCAACGAGACCTGCTCTTTCTGAGAGGTGATGGGACTGAAGGACCAGCTCCTGGGAGAGGACAGATCCAAGCCTGCGGGAACCATTTTCTGCCTAAGCTGCATATTAGCAACAGAGCAGAGCCAGGTCTGCTGTGTTGGTACTCGACCCTCCTTTTCCTCCAGCACAGAGATGCAAGTCTGAGAGTCTGAGTCTGTGCCTGCTGGCCTCCCGCTCACCCGGAACTGCTGCGTGGTGGGATGTGAGGGCTGGATGCACCTGCAGGGTACTTTGGCTTACTTAACCCAGGTGCCTGGGAAGGAAGCCAAACCAGAAGCTGCCTTCATGCGCACATCAAGACCCATCTGGCCCCATCTGGGGTGGCCCAGACCAATTCTAAGTCCTTGTGACAGGGACACTGTCGAGGGAGACCAGACCTCCTCTGAAATAAAACCTTTGAACTGCTTATAGGGCAGGGGCACCAGCTGCTTTGGTCCACTGATCCATTCCTGGCGTGCTGAATTGCTTGCTAATTATAGCCAGGAGGCAGACCTTTCTCCCTGCCCTGCTGAGCTATGCAGCCTCCCTGCGAGCTGCAGGGAAGGTTCGCCCGTATCTGTTACCATCGAGTGCCAGCGCTTCATCCCAGCACACAGCTGGCTCTGGCTGCTCCCTGACAGCAAAGGCCCCCTCCATTTAAAGTTTTAGCTGCCAAGTTTTAGTTTTAGAGGCAAAGGCTGAAGCTGTGGTGTCCTCCTCCACACCCTGCTTCTTCCTGGCTTGTGGCTTTTGGGGTGTCTGAAGAGGATCACAGGGAGGCGATGGCAGAAGGGGAGACCACATATCCCCACCACCACTGGTGCAGGATAGGGAGTGGGGAAAATTCAACGGCAAGTGAGTCATGTGGAAGCAAATCCCGAGCTGTTTCACTGCCCTCCCCCCTTCTCTGCACTCTCTGTGACTGTTTTGGGAGATGTTAAAAGATACAAGCTCTTCTATAGTTGAAGTCAAAGCTGTCTGCCAATAATAGATATGTTCTTTCTCTTTACTTCACCCACGCAGGTTGATCTGTGTTTTTTATTAAAATTTATGGAAGGCACTTTAAACTTATAATGATTCAAAAAAAAAAAAAAAGAAGCTGTTCCTTATGTTGTTGTTATGTTTGGGAGTTTATTTGGCTCAGCTGTATTTTTGGCTTGGCTTAGAAATTTCATGCCTGCTTGGTCTGCTTTTGTTGGCCTTTCTGTGAATATATGCTTTGTACATAGGGCGAAAAAATAACAACAAAATGTAGTTTTCCCTAAGGGTTCTGAACCAGGTGGAAGAGCCTGTGTTTTGTTCCTACCAGTGAGAAGTGGGTTAGCTGCTGCAGCGAGCTGGCAGGAGGCAGTAGCTTTATTTTCCCTTTCTTTTGTGGCTGCTGCCTGTGCCCCAGGTGTGGAGAGCTGCTCTGGGACACACAGCACCCCTGGGAGTTGTATTCAGAGTGGTGTGAGAGGTGCCTAGGCAGGGAGGAAGGGAAGGAGAGAAGGGGAATGAGGATAAGCAGGTGAAGTGAAGGGAAGGAGAAGTGGGTAGGAGGATAAACAAATGGGAAGCTGGAGCTGCATACCGTGCTTTTAAGGTGAGGCTAATGGAGGTGCCAAGCAGACAAATATATGCAGAGAACTACACACAGACACACCTGCAGATGCACAGAGATAAAAATGTCTTTAAGAGTTTGTAAATGATTTGAGCAAAATGTAGTTCTGTATGTGTACAGCATCTAACAACAACTGACTTCTGAATTTGGTACTCCTCAGTGCTCATATCAGTACTGATCTATAAATCCAGCACAACAGATCCATTGTTCTCTAAATAGACTCTTATTCTGAGTCTGTACAAGGTCTGCAAAAATCAGGACGCAAAATGTAATGTACGTAAGCAAAGCAAATTGCATAGAAAGAGAGATAAATGGTGTCCTCCAGGGCATGTGCTGGAGGAAACTTGACACTTGCAACTTTTTTTTATCTCTGGACACTCTGAAGATGAGGTTTCTAATTGCAATGAACACTTTATGAGGAAAGGAGCTGTTGGGACATTTGCTGGGCACTTTAGTCTTCCCTGCTGAAGTCTGCTCTCTAGCCCCACACCTTGTCCACCTGAGCATCCCTAGTGCCCTTGAATTAGAGAAATTAAAATCATTGCCGGGGGGGAAAAGTAGCAAAAAAGGGGAAAAGGAAGCACCAGCCAGGCTGAACACACTTTTCAGATATTCTGTGCTGTTTGCTGACAAGGAGTTATGTTAGAAAAAGGTGAAACAAGGAGCCCCAATGCCGGTGTGGGGCACAGACTTTGCAGAGGGCCCTACAGTGGCAGCCCTCATGGGATGGGCACGCTACACTGCAGCTGACATCCATTCATAACCAAACAACTGCCAATTCAGTAGGATTTGAGGACTTTTCATAGGATCTGAGGAAATTCCCAAGCCAGTACTAAATTATTCCTTAAAAATGCAAATGTTTACTATTTATTGCATGCATCACAGTAGGATGTCGGAACTGTGCCAGGGCTCTCAGCAAGCAGGAAAAAAAAGATGGCTTATACCTTATAGCCAGATCTTATCTGGGGATAAAAATTTATTGACATATGCAATGTCACCTGCAGAGAGCCATGAACCCCCAGAGAAGTTTAATCTAAGCGAGTGCAGAGTAAATGGAAAATTTTCCCATAAGTTTTCCTTAAGTCCCACTTTCTGGAGTATAGAAATTATGTGTCCTGGGGACTTGGATTCTTGGTTCTGACCAAATGGTTTCACAGCAGTGCCTGAAGCAAGGACAAGGGCTTGGGGGATGCCCCACATCAAGAGCCCCTGCAGACAGAGAAGCCAGTACAGGGGCACAGGTATCATCTGCATTGGGGCTTGCACAACACATTGCATTGTTTTTGCTTTGTCAGCTTTATTTCTTTGCAAAGAAACTCTCAGATTGAGAACCTTCTGTTTTGTTTTGTTTTGTTTCAAATCTGAGTTCTGATTCAATATCCACTTCTGTAGAGAAGGATCCCAGTGCTTGGGTGATGCCTTTATCTCTTTACCAGCTGAAGGCAGCAGTAAAACATTGAAATTAGGCTGGAAATCACAGGGTAGTGCTGAACCAGCAGCTGCCTGTTTATCAATGAGAAAATATAGAAGAGTTTCAAGTAAATATGAAAGGCCCCAGTCTCTGTAATCCTGTACTTTAAGACTTCTAATGTCATTTTTTAAAATTGTGTTTAATGCCTGTCCAAGTCAATCTGTCCCCCTGTTTTTGCTTTTTGGCCATGGGTCAGCATTTCCCTTCTGGCTTGAAAGGCTGATAAGATATCAAAAGCTGGGCTGCAGCCAGGTAGTCGGGTCACCGAGGCAAAATTCAATCAAATGTTTTTACGGCCAGTGTCACTGTGGCCCGGACAGAGCCCCGAGCCACAGCTTCCTGGCAGCCCTTGTCCCCTGATAAGCTCAGAGCTGATCTGCACAGTTTGGGCACATGTTTAATGGTTTACACCTCTCTGTGTCCATTTTGGTGATGGGCTTGCCTGGCTCTCCCTGTGCTCGCACCAGAGGCTGGCCGCCAGCGTGCTCCCCAGGTTTGTGCTGCCCCAGCCCTGGTGTGAGTGCCTGTCTACAGATCTGAGGATGGGGTACACACAGGTGATTTCTGGGCCGTTCCAGGCTCTCAGCTGCTCTGTCTTATGGGCTATCTCCCCATCCTTGCAGTCCTTGTGAACTGATGGGGTCTGCACCATGAGGTGATACAGCCCAATGAGGCTTTGTGTGAAGGGCTGCTCCTTTTTCCTCATTTTAAACCTGCCACCTCCACTTAATATCCAGAAAATAAAAGGTGGGAAAGAGGCCGCAAGGGTCCTGTTGCTCAACAGAAAGTGTTGCTTTCTTCTGCTGCCAGTGACCAAGTTTTGCTCTCCTGACTGGCCCTGTCAGGAAAATTATCTTCTCCCAGTGGTGTCTAATCCGGAGCCAAAGCTGAAAGATGAGACGAGTCGATTTTCCGCTGGGTGCGTCTTAATATTTCATTGCCAGCACTGCACAAGCAGCACCTCCCCTGCATTATAAAAAGGCATAAGAAGGATGTAGAATCCCAGCAACAGGCATTGTTAATTTACATCGTACAAGTGTGGTTTGTCAAATACAACCATTGTAATTGCCTGCTTTCCATTTCTAAAATGTGCTAGCTATAAACTGGAAAAAAAATAATGGGATACACATATCTGGCAAGCCCTTCCCAAGGTTTTATATCACCCCACTGCTGGATTCAATTACAGATGACTTGAATTTTTCACAGAATGTCTTGATTCTTAAAAATGTCTCCTTTCAAATCAAAATCCTCAAAATAGTTTGTGAAGGCTCTCAAGTTGTTTTAAGTTTTCTTCCAAAGTTTTTCATGTAGTGTGAAATTGGATTTTTGTGTTATGTGGAAAATGTTGTTCTTCTTAAAATAAAACTTCTCCAGCATTTCGGTGTAAATGGGTATGTACTGAGCCAGAGGAAAATGGAATTAATTTTTCTTAACATCCTTCTCTTCTGAAGCATTGGAATAAAATTGCCAGTCAGTGTCCAACTGCCCTGCTCATTGCAGCTTGAGCACTGTCCAGGCACATACTTCCCCAAATTAATTCCCATGGCACCCAATGGTGATGACAGAAAACCCAGAGCCCGTGATTGTACGATGGCTTCTCTAAGGTTTGAGGATCTTTCACTTACCAAAAAACCCCAGTGGCTGCTGGGATTCTTAAAAGTATTATAACTTCTTCTCCTGAAATATATAATAACACTGGGAATTGTGCACTGGGCCATGTGGCTGCTCATCCCAATTCCCTGAGTGTGGCTTGGAGGACATCAGAAGTGTTGCAGTCTGCTGATCCTTCTGTTTTCCCTTCCTGGGCAGTCTGTGAGCTAAGTTCCTTTCCTAAAAACTGTGTTTCAAGTGAATGAAGCAGTTTTTGCTCCTCCTAATTGATTTTAGCTGAAGTTAACAGTGCTAATTATCTCTCTTACTTCTCCTTCCTATTTTTATCCATGGCTGTTGAAAACAGAGAAACTATCGGACGAAAATCCCACAACATGGTGGATTTCTCTGCTAAAACCTCTCCCATGCAATGAGGGGATTAATAGTCCAGGGCGTTATTAACTGTAAATCTCATTCCCCAGGCTGGCTCCACTTTAGTACATGATTGAATGTTCCCCCTTCCCGCTCAGTAATTTCTGCCTAATGCCACCCCCCCGTTGCTGATCCTCTTTGATCCCAGGGCTGTCGGTCACGGCAGATCTGGCCAGCGAGCAGCACGATGGGGAATGCAGCGAGGGTGTCTCCCTCTGCACCTGCAGGGCGTGTGCCAGGGTGCCTCTCCAGCTGTGGGCACGCAGCACAGCTGTTCCCATCGCTTGCCTTGGCAGCCCTTCCGTGCTTGGTCACCACCACCAAGGCCATGGTGCTATGAAAACTGGGGCCTCGAGCTGAGCACATTCCTCCTTTACCTTTTTCACATCACTGGCAGGTTATATTTTTAAAGGTCACACAGGCACAGAGTGAAATACGAGCATCCTGCCTGTTGCAGCTGCCTGTAATTTCTCTCTGGGAAAGGGGAGGAGAGGGGAGGGCTGCAAACTTCCCTCGTAGAAGTGCAACCGCCTGGGAGAGAAAATGCAGGGGAAAGAGAAGAAAAATAACATAGCAGCATTGCAAAATATAGCAGTCCTGCAGAGACAGTCAGTCCTTGTTCAGCCTTCATTGGCTGATTGACATCACTAGTGCTTCCCTGATGGGATATTTCAGTTCCCTACAGCTCTCCATGTTCATATTCCTTGTGTTTCTTCACAATTTATCTTCGCAGATGTGGACACAGAGGCAGTAAAAGGTGAAATGCCTTTGCTAAGGTCATGGAGCAGATGTAGGAATTGGGAACAGGTGTTTTCCCTGATACTTTCTCCTTTTAAGCAGGACAAGGCAATGAATTTTGGCCAAGATCCTCCAGATGGTTTTAGTGGAGCCAACAAAGCAGCTACAGCTCTGTTAGAGTCTTCTTCCACTGTGCAGCTTTCTGAGGCACTGAAAGAAAGGTAAGAGTAAGGACAGTCCCACAGGCACAAAAAGGACTCTCACATGCATCTGGAAAATACAACCTTGGGCCAAATGTTGCAGGGCTTACTGGTCCCTCCTGAGCCTCGTGCCAGTTTGGACACAGGATCCCATGCAGTACGTGGGGACTCTGGGCACAGGATGCATCCAGCACACCCCAAAATATTCCAACAGACAGATTTGGAGAGAAAAACCTTGGAGTTTTCAGCCTCATAACAGCAGTAGTTTACCATGCCACAGGCTTGGTCCTTTAACTTAGTCTCCAGTAATTTAGGAAGATCCGTGTGTCAAGGAGCAAAACATTTGGGGACAAGGATCACTCCATCAGCCCAAACAGGGTAGCCCATAAACCATGGACTGTTCTAAAACACATGGAATAAATATTCTTTCACAGTAATAAGAGTAAAATGTTTAAAATTAAAATTAAGCATATTTAATAGAAGTGGCAAAACTTACTCAGAGAGCTGAGCCCTTGGTGTAATTCTTTCCTAAGGCTGCCCCTCAGTTTTGTTTGTTTGGTGTGTGCGATTTTTTTTTGTGTTTGGTTTTGTTGGTTTTTTTTTAATTCAAAGCTGACACACAAACATTATGGGCCACCAGAAAAACTATGATGAAAAGAAGGACAATGTGGAGAAACTCTGCTATCAAACTGACCTTTCCTGGCAGAGATTTGGAGTGACAGAGGCTGTAAGAACTGACCCCATGACTTTGACCAGCTAAACTTAATGGCTTGTAACTAGACTTTGGGCACCAATTAGGGGAGTAAACTTTAGCACAGCGAAGGCAGAAGATACTTCTCAGTTCTGATGGGAAAGCAGCATTCAGGCATCTCATTAGGCACTGGGATATCTTTTGTGTAGTTTCTGACAGATGCAGGGGAATTTTTAAAATCTAGCTCATGGATACATGGGGAAGTACTTAGGACATTAAAAATAAATAAATTAAAAAATAGAGTAGCTTTCTTGTCCTGTGTCTCTTGTAACTACAAAAATGTGCATGGGAGAGCAGGGAGAGAGTTGAAATAGGCACCCAGGGCTGTGAGGTTGGTCCCACAGTATCTGCTCCAGTGTTGACATCAATGACCAAATTACTTTCCCCCTTCTTGTCAGGCTGCTGTAGTAGTGCAAAGGGACTAATACCTGTCTTGAGAGGTCCCTTGATGTGGCTTCATAGAGAAACGGGCTGTAATGACATCAGCACTGTAGAGGTTTCCACCTTTTGGCACTTTTCTGAGTCTGGTTCTTGGAGTTGCAGGCGGGAGAAATGCACGGTTGGAAATCTGCACCTCTGCATCTCTCTGGACTGTCTTTCATCCCCTCATGCTGCACCCTGAGATTAAGGTCTACAGGCTGTGATTCCACAGTTTGTAGATCAGGTTCTCTTTAAAACAGTGTAAGCTGTAAAGAGTTTAAAAAAGGAGAGAATCTGCCAAATTGGGCAAAGCCTGCAAAGAATTATTTTCTTTGTCCCTATGTTAAACATTTTCCCTTTTGGCCACTTTCACTGGACTACCAGAGCCAGACAAAAATTACAGGAGCACTCCAGGGGAATAACTGGCAGTAGTTTGAATCTTCCTCTTTACCTTGCACATGCTGAGCTTAAGAAGTGCTGGCTTTCCATCACAGACCTCCTGGGTCTTTCATCTGGGTTCAGAAACTCATGTAAAGCTCAAAGAAGAAAGCATGTCTAGAAGATATAAAGCAAGCTGTGGAAAAATGGGAGTGAGATGGAAGATACCCAGCCCTCTATATTTAGAAGTCAGAGTATGTGTGCTCCCCCAGCAGCTGTGAGAAATAATATTATATGGGGAAAAACCTGACCTAATGGGTTCCAGCCTGCCTGTGGTGGCACCGTGCTTTTGAACAGCTATGGTATGAATTACAGCAGCGCCAAAATTTCATTTACAACCCAGGAACCAGCTGGAAATTAGCAGGATGTACTGAGAGTGGACAGCCACATGTTACCAAACCCTAGTTACAGAGGAATGGCTCTGGGGCAGGGGGAAAAGGAATTAAAAAATCCCACCGAGCAGATCACCGATGGCAAAAAGAGCACCAAATTTTATAACTCTTTGTAAATTATAATCTTTTATAACACAATAAATTGTATTTGAGTAGGATCCCTGGGGCTGAAGCAGCATCAGGAGCCCTTGGGCATGCATAAGGATATGGATGTCTACAGGATTTAGCCATCAGAGCACCATGGGTCATTAGAAAAGCAAGTAGGACTTTAAATATAGTGGAGCACAAATGTTGTGTGGCTTAAAATTAAAAGGTCTGCTTTTATCTAGGAAGGGGTAAGCCCTGGAGAAATGAACTGCGTGATAAGGGAGGAATTTAGGACAGTCAGTGCTGGGAGGTGACCTGGAGAGGAGAATTTCCTACCTGCCTAAATGAAGCTTTATACACTGCCGTCTGCTCAGGTAGACCCATATTGCAGGCAAGTTAGAGAGCAGATCTCCCTTTTTATTTCAGTTTCTTTCATCAGAAACACAGGCTCTAAGAAAATATACTTTGGAGGAGATCTCTGGCATGGAAGAACTGAATCAAAATTACTTCAATCTTTTATTCCCTGTGTTTCTAAAAATATAGATGACTAATTGATATAATAAAATATTCACATAGTCAGGAATCCATGTTTACAGTTAATGCTGAATTACATCAAAAGACATTTTTAAATGGAAATTTAATGGATGTCTTTGAACAGAATGAGAGGGTTTTTTTTCTCAGTTCACTCCTCAGAGGAGGAGCTTTGGGTAATCATTTTGGAAAGCCTCTCATCATAGCCTTGCCAAAAGCCACCATGCAATCCCAGGCAGCACATCCCTCTGTGACTGCAGAGCACATCCCCTGACAGGAGCTGGCTGCCTCCTGGGCTGGTGCTGTTCCACACTGGTGGTGTGGGCAGCGTGTTCATTTCCTGCTGTCCAGGAATGTAAAATAGCATTTTTCTTTTCTTGGTGGATGAGAAGGGATTTGTGCCAGGGGCTCACTGGAGGCTAGATTGTGAGTTTGGGAGGAAGGAGCAGGCCTGAGGTCCCTCTCCATCCCTGTGAGGCCTGTGCGGACCAAGGATTGGTGTGAGATGGGAAGGGCTGCGCTGCTGAAGGGTCCCAAGCACAGAGATGAGTACAGCTGGCTCTCCTGAAGCAAGTCCCATTTCAGAGAAGAAAACACTGACCTGGTCTTGAAAAACCTGGGATTTGGCATCCACTTCTGTCCCTGACCCGCTGAATATCCTTAAGCAAGGTATTTCACTTCCCCACAGCTCAGTTTTCCACCTGAAAAACCTGCCTGCCTGAGTTTTGCGTTCCCTGGTCGGGGTGAAGGACTGCCCAGAAGGCATGTGTGACTTTAGAGCAGGTAGGCAGCCAGCACTGCCGCGGGTCAGCACACCTGGAGGAAGCAAGCTGGCCCAGGACTGCAGATGTTGGTGAGCAGTAGTCTCAGGAGGACTCTAAAAATAACATTAACAAAAATAAAAAAAAGAGTGAGTCTTCTGTGCTGACAGCATGGTGTAGTTTGCTGCGGTTTCCTAAAATTCTGGTACCAAAAGTAAATACTGAGGAACACAGAGCTTTACAAACTGCTCAGTATGCTTTCTGAATGAAATCTGCCTACCTTTCAAAACGTTACATTAGGGTTTCTAGGGTGGTCCATTAATCTAGACTGGAAGCGTGCTCTAGCTAGGGAACAGATGATGATCCAGGGATGAAGTAATCTTCCCTCTTCCTTCTGAGAGCCAATCTATTTTCTCCAAGGCACAGGCTGCTAGGGACTTAATAGGCTGTTTCACTTTCCCCTCTCAGCTTCTAATTTCGTAATAGTTTTATACTATTGGCTTCATAGGCTGACTATCATTCCCCCCTGCATTATTTTATTCTTGTTCACCTTTTTTATTCTCTACCTAGAAATGCATGAATCTGAGACAAACTTTCCACTCCATAATACTTGAGGAGGTCTGAAATGAGGTCAGAGAAATTCACCCATCCCTACAGGATAACCCTGCTGCTCTACAGCATTGCTGGATGTACTGCAAATGCTACAGACACATTTGCAGGACCGACAAGAGCGCTGGGGGTGTCTGTAAATGGAGAGAGTCCATGAACAGGAAAATCAGCAGGAGTCCTGTTTGGCCATCCCCTTTCTGGGAAGAATGTGGTGTTGGACTTCTCTGATTTCCTTGCAGTAAATCTGGAAATGGCATTGCTGTAGCAAACCTGGGTCTTACTGGTTGTCACACCGCTGCATGCCAAGGTCATTTAGAAAGTCACCGGTGACTTTTTGGGAAAAGCAGCTCGCACCATTCCAAAGGCTCAGGCTGCTGCCACCAGAGCTAGTTTCTCTCCTTCACACCGGGCCTTGGTGCTTGCTGCCAAGCATGAAGGAAAATCTGCAGTGTAAGCCAATGTTTGCAGTTTCAGAACATGAAGAATAATTTCCTTCACTTTTGCCAAGGCAGGACTGAAGGCAAGGAGCTGAACGGCACTGACTCCCCGCCCCGCCCCACGGGCAGCAGCAGGCACCCGTCTCTCTTGTTCCTTTGCAAGATAAGCCATTCCCATTCCTGATGCTGGGTGTTAAACCCTTCTGGAAACACAGTGCCAATGGACGGTTGCCAATATGCTAACATGGCCCTGTGCTTCCCCTAAAAAAAAACATGACACTGAGGAGAACTTCACATTGCACCCAAAGACGTGCACTGGCTGAAACAGACCTTGATGTCAGATTCAGACACAGAGTTAGGCCTGAGGCTGACTCAGAGAACCCTGAGAGTTTCCAAAAACTTTCTGAAAGAGGCATTTCCATGTGCCTTTGGCCATCCCTCCTGGTGACTCAGCCTGTTTAAGCCAAGCTCAGCAGAACCCACCACCCCCTCTTCCTCTTCTGGGTTATGCTTCCCCCATGCCCTCTTGCTGGAGCAGGTAATGCTGCTTGTGAGGACCTGGGTGATCCATGCATAACTGTGGTGGGACTCAAAAATAATCCCCTAGAAAAGCCTCTGGGGAGCGGGAGGCTAATGGAAGATTTGACTTTGAGACTGGTTGTTATAAACCAGATCTTAATCACTCTTGGGAGCTGGAGAGTTCTCCCAGGCTTCTTTTTGGCAATTTAAAAAATATTTTTCTTCATCTTTTTCTTCTTCCTCCACCCATTTGGATATGGAGTGTTCACAACAGGTAAGGCAGTAGACATTTGGCTGATCAAAAAGCCCTGATGGGCCACCCAAATGCATGTTGTTCCCATCCGAGAGACATCAGTGGGATCAGGTAGGAAGTCCCCCCCTCTAGTGCAGGTCCCAAAGCATCCTGGTTCTCTGAAAAGAGGCATGCTTATGCAAAAGATAAATGCATGGACGTTGCATGCAGCTCATCTAGGTGAAACCGGAGCTATTTTCCCCATTTTTGAGCTGATCTGTGGACCACGATGCTCCATCTGCTCTGGTGCATGGCCCTTCACAGGTCCAGTCTCAGCACCTGGCTGTTGTGGCAGGATCAGGCATGCACAGATGTCACTGGAGCTTGCCAAACCTAAGCGACACAGACTTGAACACCAAGCAGAGGAAGGATGGTGGCTGCCATTTGGTTTAGAAAGCAGGATTCTGATGCAGCAGCTCCACACAGTTGCTCTGATGAGCTATGTGGGAGTGTGTGTGTCAGGAGGAATATGCAGCTCTTCCCCAAGTAAGGAAAGCTCTTAAGCTCTGAAATGCTGTTCTGGGTCAAGCAGTGGAAGGATTAATCATTTTCGCTTTACAGCTGGGCTGAAGATACAATTCTAAACCAGTTTGGTCCAACATACGCTGACTGAGGAAATTGCATCAACCAATTAAGACTGAGGCTTGCTTTTTTATCAAGGACGATCTGTATTTAAACACCATGCCATGCCCCCCACGCCCCTTCTAGTAGCAGATAAAGCCACTTTTCTTCAACTCAAATCTGTTCTTGGATCTGTCACCAGAAGAAGACCTCCTTAGCAAAAGAACTGGGTGACAGTCTTTGGATATGATCCAGCTTGCATGTGAAGTTGAATGGAGAACAAGTGGCACCCTTTTGAGCCAGGGAATGCTGTGGGTGACAGAAAAACACCCTGTGGTGGATGACAACTGTGTTTTCATAACCAAGCCAAAGCCTTGGGGTTACGGGAGAGGACAGATGAGACACCACAATGAAGCCACAGTGAGGAAGAGCTTTGTGCCCTGGCCCTCAGAGGTGCCACTGTGGTTACCCCTCTGGTCACAACAAACTCATGAAGATGACAGGCGATGTTCAGCCTAAAACTCTGCACCTCCGCAGAGCAGCAGTTAATTTTTGCCCCAGGCAGAAAGAACCTGGTCCCATTTATAAACTCGAGCCTTACATGACTATTTTGCACCATTCATACTTCTGGTAGGATGAGTTCCATACACAGGACCTGCGTTTGTGCCTCCTACTTCCATTGCTACAGCAAACGTAATCAAAAACTGGTTTATAGTTCAAAGCATTTGCCTTGACACAGTCTTGATTCTTCACAGATTCGGGTATTAAAGCATCATCGTTTCCAGTAAAGGGTCACAACATGTTTGCAGATTTTATTAACTTGCATAAAATAAGATAAAACTTATTTAGCTCTCAGAGTGTATGCACCATACAAATGCCAACCGATCTGCGTTTAAAAACAATCTAAAGCTACAAAAAAGAAAGGAAGATAATTATTTTTAGCTCTGATTCAATGCACAGCAGCAAGCCCCCTGGATATCACAACGAGGAGGGAGGAATGATGCAAAGGGAGGGAAGAACAGCCTCGGAGAACAAAGCAAAAAAAGAAAAAAGAAAAAAAGAGAACAGGAAACTTCTTAAGCTATTTTTGCCTCTGCAGTCTTCTTATCTGGAACTGAGTACAAGAAATAATTGAATTACAGCACAATAATTACTGGGCTTATGAGGGCAGACAGGCAATTGCAATATTCCTAGAGTTTTCTTCCTTCCCTTTCCTGAAAATACTTAAAATAATTGGTAAACAAAGTGGGTTATTTATAAATACAGACAGACTATACATCCCAAACCAGTACAGCTAAGCAGGGAGAATGGAAAAAGTTATTTGCCTGGGATTTGGAGACATTTAAAGGAAAAGCTTCCCTTAAGGAAACAGTGCTGTATACTATCAGAGCTAACTTCACAGCTTGCTGTTAAACACCCGAGCTGCTCTAAAACTTGACTTGGAGATGCTGAATATATAGTTTTAACTCCTAATGAGGTGTTAAGTGGCTCAGTAATTTATTTCCTTCCCAGGGGCTAATGATCATGTCAGAAGGGAAAGGGCAGCCATCAGCCTTGACATTTCGGTGATCCCCGCCAGGACTGGTAGAATTATTATCGCCTTGTTTGCCACAAGGCAGTGAGCTCTCCCGGTGTCAGCAGCACAGTGGGATTTTCTTTTTATTCCTTACTCATGTTATAGAAGCCTGTGTTATTCCTAGCCAGGGCTAAACACCGCAGGAAGGATGACAAAGGAGTAGCCTGTGCCTGGGGAAGCTTGTCAGGCAATCTCAGGAAGATGAGGAGCTCCCACTGAAAGCCAAAGCTGTGCCAGCTCATTACCGCTCTAGGGGAAAACATCTTCTAATGACATGGGACGCAGCTACTTGCTGCCTTTTTTAAGCACCAGGTTTTCTAACTCAGCACAGGTCAGCTCTAATCAATGTGGGTTTTAAGCCTCAGCTGCCAGCTGCTTTTGAGCAGAGCCTCTCAGAGCAAAGCTGGGAATGGTTTGCAAAGGCTTCCTTTCCTGCTTTTTCAGGCCTGGCTGAAATCAGGAGGAAGTAAATATTTTGTTTCATTTTGGTTACTTTATACCCATGTAAGTGCTGCTTTGCTGAGGCACAGTCGATTGTGCCAGCCCGCAGAGCTTGTAGTCTTGTCGTCAAATCTAATTTGATTTCTCTGCTGGAATTGCTTGTTGAGTGAGATGAGGCTAAATCCTAATGATTTCCGTGATGAGGCCAATCCAGGAAGTCAGTCTGTCTGCAAGTTAGGATGCACTGTGAAAAAGTTAACACCTAAGCATACTAATAATGATGAAGTACAAACAAATTCTTGCTCTTCTGGGGTATTTCTTGGTTCTGTAAAGATTAGCTGTGTGGGCTACCACAGAATCCCAGAATGGTTTAGGTTGAAAGGGGCCTAAAAGATCATCTAATTCCAACCCCTGCTAAGGGCAGGAACACCTTCCACTAGACTGGGTTGCTCAAAGCCCTGTCCAACTTGGCCTTGAACCGTGCTGGGGCTGGGGCTTCCACAGCTTCTCTGGCCAGCCTCATACACGTGGTAGGGTAAAGGACTGAATGAACCCCGTGGTGCTGACAGGACATGTGCTCTGAAAATGTGTGGCTGTGTACAGCCAGGTGGACCTTGAAGGTGAATGTGGAAACAAAAGCCAGCTGCCTAGGACAAGAGCTTGCAGAAAGGTGAATATTTAGATAAAAAACACATCATCTTATTTTTTTTCTCTTTTCTTTTTTTTTTTTTTCTTCTCCTCTTTCTTCTTCCCTATTGCTCATGTCTTTTGTTTATAACTGGTTTTCAGGAAATGTCCAGTGTGAAACATCACTACAGTTCTTGTCTTACAATAACATAGCTCTGGAGGGACTGGTGTTAGCTTCAGAGACAGAAAATGTGGCTCCCTGATTTCCATGAGCAAGGTAGGCTTCCTCTGTGCTGGTCTGTTTGTCAGAGCCCAGTGTTTCAACCCCTCCTATAACAAAATCTCTGGCTCGCTGAAGATAAGATCACAGTAAAGGCTTGTCATACCTGTTGTCCAATTATGTCAGTCTGTAAAAACAGCTCCAAGTGAACAAAAATAGCTTTGACAGTGTGAATTATAGTGTTCTGTTGTGTGACTAATTTCAGTGCCTTGGTGTGATAACTTAGTTGCCGTAACAGTTAAGACTGTACAATGCCTTGGTAACAGATATGAAACTCGGAGTTAGGCCCATCTTAACTTTGTCTCAGCACGTTTTTGAAATGGACTTTGCCAAGTATCTTTTCCACCCTGCAGTCTAAGCTAGGAGGAGGTATAATATTTTTCCTGCTCTATTACCATGGTCATTTAAAAGTTTCAATTTATTTATTTATTTCAATCCACCTGTCCCCCTATACCTACTGCCTTTTGTAGCTGCAGCATAGAGCACCTTTTCCAGAGGACAGGGCCAACTGCTGAATGTATTGCTTGGCTTAAAGGACACTGCTGACAATCCTGTAACCCTGTAGGTCATGTTGCTGAGGTCAAGCAGCCTCTCAGAAGCCAAGCAAGTGGGATATCTGAAGGGGCTTTCCTCCAGCCAAAGAAACACAAGCATGCACACAGGACCATTGTGCCAGTAAAGCCAATGGGGTTATGCACACACTGCAAGATGAGCAGCTGCTTGGAAACTTTATTGCATTACAGAGGGAGGTCTCAGCACAGGCCAGGTCTTCCAACTTCCTCAGCTGCGCTGCATGATTTTGAATGAGTTCATGAGTTATGGCCCAGGAAGGGAAGGGTGGTGTCCAGCGTGGCACTTTTTGCTGTATAGCAAAATAACCACTGCCGCAGAACCAGACCAAAGCTCTCCTTGGCTGGAGTTCTTCCCCTCACACCCCGCAGTGTGGTGAGATGTGAGCAGAATACTGCACAAACATAGCTGAACACTCAGCTTGGCTACTTAGTCATGGGGTTGCAGCATGCCAGCTTCCAGGGGTATATTCCATTTTTAATTGCCTCTGCACTACTCCTCTGTGCTCTGCAATTTGTCACACTGCGGGAGAGCATTTTGCAGTGTCTGTGCTCCATTCTGTTGCATGTCACCTCATCCAAAGTTAAACTCCAAAACAAAATAAATGTTATCCTATCTGCTGGGCATTAAGTATTGAATAGGGGCCTTAGCTGAAGTTAGATGCTACAATTCATTCTGACATAGCAAAGGATAAAGGGGCTAATAAGAAGCCCTTGCATAGCTAAGCTTTTTATCTAAGAAGCCTGATGGCATATAATTTTATTGTGTTAATATATTAATCTAAAAGTCAGGTGGCCAAGATTTCACAGTTCAGAAATAAAACTAACATGAGCAAGGATTCAAATGCAATATATGTCCATGCCACAAGCCATTACAGTACAGTGACATTTAATTTTCACGTGCATACAGAAATTCCTTTCTATGGATATTGTCTTGAAAAATTGGTGAGCTGGCAGGAGAGGGTACTGAAGGAAGAAGATATTTGCTTTGACTCATGCAGGATAAGTTCAGTGTCTGAATGGTGTTTCTCAAAACCAATTGCTGTCCCAATTTTCTATCCTGCCCAGCTTGACTTTACAGGATTGTCTGTATGTCGCATATGTTCCAGGGGCAAGGGGAAAGCCTGGGACAGATTAAGCTCTGTGACTTCGGGCATTTTATTTTATTCTCTGGTTTTCAGTTGTAAAAAGAGCTTAATGGCGCTTCCATTGTAACAAAAGTGCTACGAGGAAAGATTTCTGTGATGTTCCTGAAGCACTTAGATGAGAAAGATTGGGAAAAGGACCTCAGCAAATGACTTCCAATCCCACATGGTTAGTTTTTAATTTTTCATACCTGCTTCTTTTGGATCATGCAGAGCAAGTGCCTCTGAGCTGTTTGTTATGTGACTTGGGATCATCAGAAATCTCCAGGAAAATAGCTTCACTGATAGCTTCCCGAAGGGTTTCTCCCTGCGTGTCCTATCCTGGAAATACAGGAGACACACATAATATGTCTGAACCTTGCTGTTGAAAGACAGGAGAGATGAAATGTTCTGTGTGATGCCCTACCAACCCCTCTGGCTGTATTCAGACATTCATGATCCCTTGTTTCATTTGCCTCAGCCCTCTGGCCACTACCCTGCTTGCCACGATCTGAGAGAGAACCGTCTTAGGGTTTTACATATGGTGAGAGGGCTCATGAGCCATGCAGTCCTTGGCCCCACTCAAAAACATTTATGCTCAAATCTGTCAGGCAGTTTACTTTCTTTATTATCCATTACTGTAAAATAATTTCTTAAATGAAGCGATCAAAACCCTGAAATCTCACTAACAGAGAGACACTGAGGCATCTCTCTTCTTCAAGGTTCCCAGCCTTGGGATCATTATAGTGGCAGTAGGCTGGGCACAGAAGTGAAGAGACAAAGCTTTGAGTGGTTTTTTAATGTCTTCATTAAAAATGAACATATTTTATGAGCATTCTCTTCTAATGTGTAGTTTCACTTTGCTAAGACATCCCAAGTTCTTGGCAATGCAATCTCACTGGAGTATCATTCAGCAAATAACACAAAAGCACAGGCTTTTACTGGACTTTCTAGGACTGCACAACTTATACTTTGTAAGAATCCTCACTATTTGAGGGGATAATGATTTTAAAAGCCCAAACCAACAACAAACAAAAAATCCCAAGCTATTCCTCAATAAAAGTTTGAAAAATACTCCATCTGAAGTAGATAACCAGGATCAATTTTCCGTACAGCTGCTGATAGGAGAAATCTCATGATTAAAAGAATGACAGCATAGAACTTCTTCCATTAGCAGGGACTGTCCCTGTGTACAGCTTCTGTATTCTCTCAGCTGGATGCACTGACTGTATATTTAGTCCCCTCTCAGTCTGACAGGTCACCAGTCTCCCAAAGGTGCAAGATTCTGAGGTACATAGCTCAAGAAACATGGTACTGAACACCAGCAGCAGCTCTCTAGACTCACTCCTTGTTATCAGTTGCCAAGTCAGCTCTGAGTGCATCTACTCCCCGCAAAAAGATTGAAGCTCCTGCTCAGACGGCTGCTAAGGTTAAATGGAGCGTGGCTGATAGCCCTGAGACCTCAGAAGAGCGTGATCTGTTTTATCCCCATCACAGTTTTCATTATGAAACAACATTTCAGGGAACAAAATTAATTTGAAGTGGTAGCTCAATCTGATTAGCTTCAACTAGCTTAGCAAGCTGAAGGTGGGGGCATTTTAAGACTAAACACACCAAGTTTCTGTTTACAGTTTGGCATGAGGCAAAAATAATGGTAACAGTTCTTCACTGAGAATCCAAATCCAGCAGTTAAACTTGCGTGTATCTCATCTGTCTCTGAGTTCTGATTTATTTTTCCTCCCCCCAGTCCTTTCCTGACATTTTTAAGCATTAAATGTTAATGTAATTAAGCGCTAATATGACTGCAGCCTCTAAGAAACACAGCGTGCATTTTTGTCATACTCAGAAAGTCTCACAGTAGTGGGGGAGTTTCTTCTTTTCCTTCAGTCTCCTCAAGTTTTGGAACCTCTGTTTCCAAAAGTGATGCCAGGAACCAGTACATGTGCTCCCAGCACACCATGGGAGTGTGGCTATGGAATAAACTGTGGGCAGTTTAAACCTGAACACCTGACCAGAGTGTTATACCCTATCATGTGCACTGAGCCCTGGACTATCCTAGTCATAACAAATACAATAAAATAATCAAAATTATTTATTTTAGATACTAACAAATATAATGACCATGAGCTAGCAAGGACTGTTTCATCCAGGCAGAACTAAAATGTGACTTAAGTGTTTGATACCTTTCTTCTGAGGGATGGGAAACCTCATTTGCTGTGGCAGATGGAGATCCTTTTGTGTTGCCTCTCTTCTGGGCCATGCTGTTCAGTGAAGAAAGGGTTTTTTTCCCGATGCAGAGGCATCTGTCCCTTTCTGTCCCAATGTAGCACATCACACATCGTGGTATTTGCATTTGGTCCTTAAGAGAAGTGAGTTACGGGAAAGCATTCCCATAAATTGTCAATTACAGTAACTTTTACAAAGGAGTTGGCTGAAGCTAAACCTTCCTATAATTGCTAGGACTTCTAAGCACAAACATCCCCTTCACATAGTAATCATAGCAACAAAAAACCCTCCCACTTTTTAGTAAGGAAATGTTCTATTGTTTCAATTTGCTGTAATTAAAGCCTGCTCTTTGCATTAGAAAATCAAATTCCATTTACAAGATGAATAATTCCCTTGAGTTCTCTTTGCTTCCATTGTTCTGAAGCAATCGAACTTCTCCCTCTTTGGCTAAGGAAGCCCTGCAGGTTCTTTTTCTCTCTTAAAATTAACCCCATATAACATGCAGAATGGCAGCAGAATAAAAGCTCTGTGATGTTGCTGGTTGAAAGCTGCCTTGTTTCTCCTTTCCCAGAGAAGGTGTCTCTCCTCCCAGAGAAGGTGACTCCCTTTAGGGAGTCTCTCTGCTGGACCATTTCAACAGAGCTGTAGTTCAGGTCTTGTGGATTTTAGTCTTTCAGTATTAACAAACCACCATATCCATTCCTGCAGAATCAGAAACAAATCTTAATTATTTGAGAGCAGATGGATGAACATTTTTTGCTCGTTTCTTTTTTTTTTTTTGATCCAGCTTAGATCACATATCTTCTTTAACTATCAAAAAAACTCCCAAACTGTACAGCTGTAAGCTACTTTATAGTTTAAAATGGGATAGTTATCCCCACAGATCTACAAAGAAGGGATATGAAACTACCAACCCCTCCTCTGTTCCCTTTTCTCTCTCAATAGCTGTGCTCTCTGCAGCTTACCAAATCCTCCCCCAGCTCCTATTTATCACGGCAACAAGCCCAAGACCGCCATTTCTACAAAGCTGCAGGATAATTTAGGTTGAAAGGGAGATCACCTAGTCTGACCTCCTGGTAAAAGTTACTTGGCACCACAGATAGCTGTGTTTCAAGTATCTCCAAGGATGGCGATTCCCCAGCTTCTCTGGACCCCTGCCCTTGTGCTGCACCACCATCACGGGGGTATTTGCAGGGGAAAGATCACTCAAAATTTTCTGCTGAAATTGAATACATTTCAAGAGTTTAATGTTACCAAAATTAGTTTTATTAGCCTTAATAGCTAGGCCGTGTTGAGTAATGGATTTTCTCCTCTTGCATCCAGGCATAAGGGACTCTCCTCCATCTCAGCAATCCGAGCACTGAATTTGAGTCTTAACACAGCTTTAATACTTCAGAGGCATAGGCAAGAGTCTCTTGTTTGTCAGGGAGAACAAAATCCCTACAGCAGTGAGCTGGCACAGCCTTACGAGCAGAGCTGAGAGGAGAAGATAAAAGTGTGAGCGTGCTGGGGTGCTCAGAGAAGCCCTTGTGCCATCCCAGGCTTCCTCATCCAGCTCAGACTTTGCTGCTGCTCCTCTGCCACTTCCAGCTCCAGGTCATAAACAGCTCTAAGGATCAGGGGTGGATGCCAAGGGAAAGGTGAGTTGGTGGCACAGAAGGTGGGAAGCAAAGAAAATGATTTCTCCTGGATAATTTGCTGCTCGGTATTAAATGGGCCTGACTGTAAGTCTCTTTTGATGACATCATATGAGTCAAGGAGCTGTAAAATCAAGTCACAGGCAACTGGGAAAACATTATGGAGAGTGTTGGATATCTCATCTGTGAGCAGCCTCTGTGCTTTGTCCAGCGATTAAAACATGTGAGCACCAAATACCTTTCCCTACAAAGTGACACACTATAATGAGTGAAGCCCCTTACAGCTGGTTCCTTTAACAACATAAATCAGTCAAATATTACAGGTTTTTCGAGCTGTTTTGAAAAAAAAAATCCTTACAAGTTTGAGGTTGTTTTTGTTTAACAATGAGCTTAGAGCAATTGTTCGACATCACAAATGTCCAACACTTTTAGCAAGAGTGACTACGTTAATCAAGGAATTTTTGTTGGGATATTCCATTTTTTTTTTTTTTAAAGCTCAATTTAGCATTTAAAATCAAGCTTATACGTGACTTTTTATTGCATATTCCAGCTCTGAAATTTGAAACTACTTGATGCAATCTTTTTGAACATTACGATTTAAAAATGTGAGTTAGAGGAAGCACTGTGAAATTCCTGAAAGAGTCCTGCCTTGACCTTTATATAACCAGATGGTTTTTATTGTTTTCTGGTTGGGTGGGGGGTTTTTTTGTTGTTGTTTGTGTTTATTTTGTTTGTTCGTGGGGTTTTTCTGTTGTGTTTTTTTCCCCATTTGGTTTATGCTAACACCGATTCTCGTCTTGCCTTTTTGTTTTTATGCACCAAGCCTGGCCTGATCTCCTGGGAATCTCTAACCCTTCCCGAAATCCAAGGGGAAGAATGTCCCTGCCACTGTAGAGGGGCTTGCAAACACTGCAGGGAATTTGTCTCTGGTGTCTGCTTTGGCTTAGGATCCTGCAGTGAGTTGGTGGAATGTTTTTGCTGGGCAGTGCATCCGATATTGTCCCTGCCACAGCCTCCGCCCAGCAAACCCAAATGAAATTCAGAGCCTAATGAAGGACAAAACACAGTGCCTTCCTGATTCGAAGGATTTCTTCTCTAACAATGTTTCTTTCATGACTTGTTCTTGTGATACAGAGTTATCATTGTGCCTTAAACAACGCCTAGCTTAAATCCAAAGGGAATCTGCAAGTTTGTGCTGCCTTATCTGAAAGTATTGAGAACTAGAGAATACAGACAGAGCTAAACTCCTTCCCCATTTCTTTTCAATCCATTGCAAAGGTGGCGAGAAGCCTTGAGCATTTGTCTTTGGAAGAATCAGCTCTTTCAGCACCAGAGGGTGTCAAAATCAATTGATGTGAATGCAATTTGGAGTCCTTGCCAACTGTTAGCGTGCACGGCTGCCTGCCTCAGCCCCTGTGAAGGCCACAGGCTGATAGCCTTTCTCACAGAGAGCAATCCCCCGCTCTCCAGCGAGTCATAATCACACTAGAGAGGCCTGGATTCAACGAGGGCAGTGCAGATGGCAGATCCTCATGCACAGCATGCAAATGGCAGGCTCAGATCCAAAGACCTCGCAGAGCTGGGCCAGCAGCCACTAGAAACCTGCAAACTCTGCTAGGTATGATGGATAATTACTGTATTGAAGTTCTCTAAAATACATGGAGACCACTGTTGGTTCTCTTTTAACCTGCCTTTCTGAAACCCTACTGTTGTATGCTAGTAGGAGTAACAATGGCAAGCAGTGAAAGGCAATGTAAAAAGGTGAAGGTGCAAAAAATCAATAGTAGGAGTGATGACTTGGTTTGGTGAAAATCAGCTTCCCTATCCTTGTGCAGCATGGACAGTGCAGGTAACAGCTGCGTGCTTAGTTAGGGTAGGTCACACCTGGCAAATCTAATGGTCTAAGAGGTGACCTGTGTGTGTGGGCAGCCTGGTGACTTTGCCAAGGCATGCTGGCCGTCAGGCAGACCAAGGGAATTGGCATATCCAAAGGAGGTACCTGACACTCTGAAGCCCATGGAACACCGCCATGCAGTCAGCCCTATCCTAAGTGTGGAGTGAGTTCTTATCCAGTTTGGGATGGCAGTATGGTGCATAAACTGAAGAAGCAGCTGCTGCCTTCCCAGAGGTGTTTGACTGCCACAGTTTGCACGTGTGCATTCATGAGAAACAGTCAGAGTCAGCAACAGGCGCTTTTGGGATAGGCCTTAGTCAGCTAAAGTGAGTCATTCATCCAACCATTCCCCTAAGTTTGACCCCACTGAGTGTCCTGTCTTCCTTGGGTCCTGTCTCAGGAGTCATGCTGTGGGTTACCAGCATTCCCTGATGTCACTTGGTAGGTATCAGGATAGGGATGCCCAGCACCCTGCAGTGTCAGGAGACAAGAACATCCCCTGAGTCATGGGAGGAGCACCCCACGTCCCATAATTGCAACTGGGTAGGTTAAAGGAGACGTACTCCATGACTAACACAGGAAGAATGTGGTTCGTTTACTGGCTGGCAAGAACGTGTGTGTGACATGGCTATATGTGGTGTGAAATAAGAATTAATCAACTGCACGCGTCGGGACACTTGGGAAAAGGATTAAAACCTGATTTCAGCATATGTAGTGAGACTACTTTTGAAGCAGAAAGTGCTGGAGCCATTCCTGAACCACAGGAAAGCCTGAGAATCCATCACAGGAAAAACAGACATCCCACAATACTCAGAACAATGTTTGCATTGAAATTAGAGCCAACCAATATGTGCTGTGTTGTTCCTGTGGTGAGTCATGGTGGTGAGAACACACCAGGTGAGCAGGAATGAACGGCCTGCAGAGCGTGGGCAACTCGTGCTCTGACATAATGCAAAAGCTTGCATAACATGGCGACAGATATTTTTCCTCCTGTCTCTTCAAACTTTGGAAAAGTCTCTCCAAAACACGTTATTTGCCTAGAACAAGGTTTGGAGCTGTGGACGTCACCTCAGCCAAAACCTCACACACAGTAAAAAGAACACTCCAACATCTTCTGTACTTTAAGCCTTTATTTAGGCAGCAAACTCCTCACCCCAGGCTATGCAAGCTTTATTCCTGTCCAACAGTACTTCATAGTTCCTGTGTTTCCAATTATTGGAGTACATATTACTTGGCATAAGCAAGGACCAGGATCTAGCCTTAAAACAGTAAGCACTTCAGGGCTGTGGGGTTTGTTTTGGGAGAACTGTTTGGTTTTTGCAACTTGTTTAACATCTGGCAGCCATTCACCAACACTTTGGCATAGTGGCTCTAAGCATCATGTTCTCGACTGCAGCTGTGTCAATGCATAGCTATCTTCCTAATCATGGGGTTGAGATTCACAAGATAAGCTAGGAAAAGACTTTGGTCTCTACTTAATGGGCCACCCTGCTGACTCTCGTTTATGTTTTTGAGCCTTTCCTGCCCCATCTGTGGTTCAGGTATTCTCAGTTTGAATGGATGCTGTTGATTTCGCCTCCTTAGGTCTCTACCAAAACTCATCTTGTCACTTTTGGAATGTCCCTCTGGCCTGTGTAGACTGTTTTGAATCCTGATTCTGTCCACTCAAGTCCTCGCAGGCTTTCTGACTCCACCCACAAGCTTTGTAAGTATATGCTCTTCCACACCCTCTGTCATTAATCAGCTGTTTCTGTCCTATCATTCAAGTCAGTCATCCCATCAAAAAAAAAAGTGAGTTTGGTACCGCCGTGTTGGTGGGGGTTTTTTGAATATCTAATTATCTTCCAAGAACTTAAAATCCTGATTTGTGCCAGGGTCTTTCCAGGGATCACAGCTAGGTTTAATGGCTCCTTCATTTTTGGTTTTAATTAGCTCAGTGCTGTTCAGTTCCAGGAGCTCAGGGGCTTGCTTGTCCTCCACTGGTCCAGTATTGCTCAGACACTGCTGCCCATTCCCCCAGACACTGCTGACCTGAGCTCGCCTGTCTCCTCCAAGCAGCCATCCCACAGGACCTGGTCCTAGAGGAAGACCTCTCTAGGGTCCTGCTGTTCTTCCTCCTTCATGCTTTCATTTCAACAAACCTGGCTCTCAGATGGAGAATCACAGGAGTCAATTCCACCAACAGTGCAGGTCCTCCTGCTCACCTAAATCAGCAGAGCAGCCTTTTGAACCATTCTGGGCATTTTCCTTTGTCTTCACGGGAATTGGATCAAACTTTCTCTGAAGATGTTGTAACAGCTAGGCAACTTGTGCTGCTTGTCAGGGAGGCTCCTCAGAGAAGTTTAAAGTCTGCTGGGAGTGGTTGAAGCCATTAAACCATTTTAATTGTTGGTGCAGGACTTGAGATGTGAGAGACAGATTTTCTCAGGAGAGTATTGCAGAGATGCTCATTTACGCAATGTGCTATGTTTTGTGTGAAAAGTCTTAATAAAAACATTTTCTGTTTCATAAACCAATGACCTGATCCTCAACAGAGCTCTGGTTTTATACTGGGGCTCTGTCCTCTGCAGACCTCCTCTGAGAATTTGGGGTTAAGGGAAAGTTTGACTCTACTTTGTGGTTTATTTTCTTCTTAGCAAAAAGAATTTTATACATGAAGGGGAAAAGACAGGAAACAAACGTGGCACAAGTAAACCACAAAGAGACCTGACTGACCCCTCCTTATATCTGAGAAAATTAGGAGAACTAAGCGTCCAGGTTTTGCCTATCTGAATAATTTATGGTCTGAAACACAGCCGTTCATGAAGCAGAGACCAACCTCTTAAGTTTTTATAACAAAAAGCCTCCCCACCAAACCTAAAAACCAAACCAAAAGCAAACCCCTCCAAAGAGCAGAAGTTGTAAGTAATATATAGGTCTGGGCAGAATTGCAGTGGTTGTTACAGTAACTGCAGAATCACTGAATTAAAAAGCAGTATGCATAAGTTAACAAATGGTCATGAAACTCTTTGAAAAGTAAAAGGTAAACATAAAGTGGATTTTTTAAACATTTCTCTAAAATTTGTTAACAAGTAAATTAATTATGGTAACATAGTAGCTACAAGTAAAAGATAAAATTACAAACAATGCAAAATCATAATTTATCAGTTGAAAGGCTGGCGGTCGAAGTGTTCAAAATCGAAGTGTTGTGTGAAGTGCTGAAAGCTATACTGAACAACCCTTTCCAGCATATTGGTTTACCTTTCCTCTTCTCCTGCTTGGCTCTCAAGGTGCCTAAAATCTCATTGCCCATATCTTTTTCACAAAAATGCACTCGAAGCTTGCCTTTGGGTGGAACCACGGAAAGCTTGGCCTGGGAGACAGCTTTGGGAGACAGCTTTGGCACCTGGCTCACAAGTCACCAGTTCTGACTCTCCCCTGTGCCAGATTCACACAGCAGTGATTTGTGGACATTTTCACTAGAGGCTTGACAGACTAGGCTTCAAAGAATACATCAGCTGGGACACAGCTCCACTGCATCCTGTGTTTCTCACCTGGGAAGTTCAGGAGATGCCACCACTGGAGGCCTGGAGCAGGCACGCTTCTGTAAGCGTGGCCTCAATGATTCTGCCTGGGGTCAAGGAAGGACTGGATTTTTTTGGTTCTTTTCCATCCTTGTGACCCAAGGGGTATCTGAGTAATTTGATGTCACCTCAGACATGGGGCATGAGAACCAAATTCCCCCTGCTCTCTATGGAAACTGGAAAATGCAGCCCGTGCTCTGCTGGAGAGCATCTTCTCCAGCTTGGGTTCCTCTTGTTTCCCTCTAGGATCAGCTGTCCTGCTGTGCACTGGTGAGCCAGTGGTTGAGATCTCCTCTGGAAAGCAGAGGTCTGGGTTTCAGACCCAACTCCAACCCAAATGAAGCCCTAATCCAGGTATGAGGATGACTCACTTCTGCTCACCCTTCTGACTGTATTTCTCTGTAGGATGTGACACTCGTAACCTGGCAACACAGCACTGGTGACATCACTTTTTTTGCAACAAGTTTGGCAGCTATATAGAATGCCTTACAGGAAAAAGAGCTCACATCATAGACACTGGAATCCTGAGAAAAAACTCATGTGATTGTGTGCTCTGTTACTCTGCCCCTCATCCCTTCCCTGGGGACTTTATTAGGGTGTGGGTTAATTTCAAGCAAAGTTGATAAAGGTTTAATGTCTCAAAAATAGAAAGTTTCTAAAAGACCCAAAAATATTGATGGCCATGTACAACAGAGATACCCAGATTAGTGACCCCACTGAGAGGCTAATGGAGACTCAGTTTTATTAATAAAGATCAGAAAATCGAAAAAGGAAAGAGCCAACAGGAATCAGACTTTGTAAGTCCCATCGCTCATGAAATTGCTAACTCCTACTTGTTATTACTTGTCTTCATGAAAACACTGCCTGTCTTCTCCCTCGGGCATCTGTTACAAGTGTTGCTGAAGATGTCCTTGCAGAAAGAAAACAATTATTTTAATAGCTCCCTTAAATAAGAATAGAGGCACTGCAGTTAATCAGCTGCCTTCTCGAGCCCTTGCCCGTTAAGAGCCCAGTGCAGCAGGGCTGAAAACACAAGTTCTAAAAGTGGGATTGGCGAGCCCCCCAGGGCTGTGTGAGAGCTGGAAAAGGCACTGCTATCACATGGTGGGCTGGTAGGAACTGCAGTTGCTGCCCGAAGACTGAAGGCAAACTCTGTGTTTTTCTGTTGAGTAACATCTTCTGGTGCCTTCTATCCCTCATCATAAAACTGAGTTTATTTGTTTAGAGCCTCTGCAGTGTAAATGAGGGATGTTAAAAAGTGTAAAAATAGATTAATATATTCTTTTAAGATCATATTAAAATGCTAAGAAGTTAGCATTTAAAATCTATTGGCCTGTAGGCTGATTCTTTGAATGAATTATGCCAAAAGACATTGCTCACCAGTACCTGCTCCTACTCCATCAGATTCAAGCATGTCCATTTTGTCCTTAAACATTGCATTCATAGACCTTAAATACTTCAGAACCTCCTTCCGACGGAAAAAGGTTGGTTCTGTTCTTTCCTCTTTGAAGAATTCCTGCAGGGAAGAGGAGTTTGAGACCTCCAGAGCTGGCAAGCAGGTGACACAACCCTACCCCCGAGTTTCTCATGTGGCCAGCTGCTTGCCCTGGTGCCACTCACCTGCCCAGAAACCTGTTTCACTACCTGTTTAGGGGGACAGGATGTGAGGTGTTCAGCCCAGGAGGGCTGTAGACAGTGGCAAAGCAAGTCCAAGATCAACAAATGGCCACTGGGCAATGATAAAACCATTGTTCCCTAGCTCCTTGCCTTGTCACACTGTCCAGTGAAACACAAAAAGGCTGCATGAAATGTGATGTCTGCTCCCAAGGGCCTCTTGAGGGTGTCCCCCACACCTCTCGCTGCTGGAGCCTGCCTGGCCCTGTGAGGTCCTCCCCACGTTCACACCCCTCAGAGCAGTGAAACTCAATTTTGCTGTCACTGAGAGGTTTCTAAGCCAGCCCTGGCCAGCAGCCAGCTGCTCAGTAGGCAGAAGTCTGCGGATCCTGAGGAATAAGCCACCCACGGTGTCTCAGAGCCCTCTAAACCTGTTGGGGCTGATGGAGACTCAGGAATCCTGGATTCATGGCCCCTTGCCAGGATAGGTGCCAAGCAGACCAGGGAGGCTACCTGCCAGTGATCACCAGAGACCATGATCAAATCTATCTCTTCTTGAATACATCTATATACACTGAGCTCAGGACTGGATCAAAGATAAAATCTAGTATCTACCTGGGTTTCACAAGATTTATTTTCTGTTGCCTACACTGGCTGTCAAAAATTTTGCCATTGTTTTTTCAATAATTTACTGTCTGAACCTCATTTTTATCTTTCTCAAGTTAATGGATTGCCTAACACAGATGTCAGACCAGTTGATTAATCTTTTTGTTTGTTCGTTTTTTTGTTTAACTTTTGAAGATATAAACCAACCCGGTACCTTTTCACATCTTTGGGTGCTTTCCTGAAACGTGCCAAAGGTTGACTCAGACCTCAGTAAGCTTCCTGTAACTGTCAACAACAACAAAAAATTATGGGAAAGGGGCTAATGGAATGATAACCCCCTTATTCTCCCCCCTACATTTCACATTAGCATGAGGTCATACTCAGGATTGGGTGGTGGGACACCTGCATCCCTCTGAGCTCTGCGTCCTTAGCTGCATCCAGTCTCACAGGTTATTTTGGTGCTGCAGATTCAAGAAATGTTGAGTGGTTGCTGTCAACAGAAAGTACTGGACAAAAGGGACATCTGTTTGCTTTCTGGAGATGCTCCCTCTTATTTTTCTGAAACACAGAAAACCTAGTGCTGCCTGCAACGTAGATGATGCCTCAGATGGATTTTGGGGCTTTTCAGCTTCAAAACTTATTTAATGAGCCTGGATCAATGCAAAACAACCTGCTGTAGAAAGCAAGAGAGTGTGTTCTCCATTGAGATAACAGCTTGTGCAGCTATTACTGTAATAACACTGCCTCGCAAAGAATACTCATTTCACTGGTTAATTGTTTCCAGCTCTGTGCTGGTATCATCCCAGCAGAAATAGGCCCAGCATGACTTCTGCTGCATTGGCCGCTGTTATCGCAGCGCACAGAGCGCTCTCCAGCAGACGTGGAAGCATTTAATCACCTAAGCGAGCACTTTCTCCACTCCAGCAGTCAGCAGAGAGCCAATGCCCTAATGCAGCCAGTGCCCTAATGCGGCCAGTGCCATTCCCGTAATGATAATTTGCTAACTCTGCTGCTCAGGCGAACAGAGGGGAAATGTGTGATGCGCAGCAGAGTATCCAGCCAGAGCCAGTGCTAAAGCACCAGTGCCCCTGTGCAATCTGAAAGCCTGGTAAAGCCTGGTGCAGCCTGTACTCCCCTGAGCACATCATAGCCTCCTTCGCCAAGAAGCTGAATAAATTCGACTTTTTATTTCAGGTGGACCCAAATAATTTCCACTAACTTGCCATGAAAAATACATGTATAAGCTGCTATTGCAAGCGGTTTCATTTTCATTAGAGGACCAACCAAGAGTCTTGACGTTGAAAATACACATGTACCACATTCTATCCAGCTAAAAGAAATATATGTATATACACTGTCGGCACCTGGCAGCACCAGGTTGTGTAGCTGGCATCTGCAATCATATGTTGCTCTTTCCTTCAATTCCCCCTTCCTTTCAATTACACCCACCGATTATATTTCGATTCATTGACATTGCAGTCACTCCTGTGTGGGCACAGTCAAGCTAGTTTCAAATGAGCTAATTTGGCTACAGATAGCATTGCAGACAATGCAGCATGGGACTGGATGCAGTAGAAACTGGGTAAATATTTCAGCACCTTCACCAAAATGGGCTGTGGTGGGCTGCTGTGGCTCTCAGGGCACGAGCAAACTGTGTTACAAGTCAGCTCAGGCACACGGGCAATACACAGCCAGGATTTTGATGCAGGATGAGCTTACTCTCAGGGAAAGGCCAGGCATGCTGCAGACCTGGGGCCATGGGCAGAGGCAGGGATAGTATACAGATCTAATGTGTCCAAAAGCATCATTCTGTATGGAGTTTCAGTTTGTTGAGCACTGTCGCAATTGCTTGAGATGTAAAACAAAAAAAAAAAAAAAAAAAAAAAAAAAAAGAAGAAATGCAGACTTTACCCCGATGTATAAAAGCATAGTGCCTGCAAGGAGCACGAAAAAGCCAGTGGCAATGACTGATGAGGCTTTCATGAGGTCTGAAAACACAGCTGCAGAGAGGAGAGCCCAGGGAACTTCTGGGATAGTAATATTGCAGGGAGCGTCTGAGCACCTGACACCTCGCTGTCCTGTCACCTGGGGACCGGAGAAGCCTGCCCTCAGCGGTCAGGCGACACCACTGGGGACGTTCTTAGTCCCGCTGCGCCCACGGGGGAATGAGGAGATCAACCCTCCTCCTCCTCCTCGGCGCTGGGGCCGCGCCCGGGAG
>VYZT01033792.1:76433-104514 GCA_013400735.1 Pomatostomus ruficeps | reverse complement strand
TCCGCAGGTGCCCCGCCGCCGCCCGGTCCGCCGCCGGCCTCCCGCGGAGGTCCATGAGTCGCGGGCGGGCAGCGCCCCGCGCTCCCGGCTCCGGCAGCGGCCCGAGGCGGCGGTGAGATGGGGGGCAGCCTGGGCTGCCACCGCTCCATCCCCCGCGACCCGGCCGACCTGTGCCACAGCCGCAAGTTCAGCGCGGCGTGCAACTTCAGCAACATCCTCGTCAACCAGGAGAGGCTCAACATCAACACGGCCACGGAGGAGGAGCTGATGACCCTGCCCGGGGTCACCCGGGTGGTGGCCCAGAACATCGTGGAGTACCGCGAGTACATCGGCGGCTTCAAGAAAGTGGAGGACCTGGCGCTGGTGAGCGGCGTGGGGGCGGCCAAGCTGGAGCAGGTGAAGTTCGAGATCTGCGTGAGCAGCAAGGGCAGCTCGGCGCAGCACTCGCCCAGCTCCCTGCGCAAGGACCCGGCCTCTGAGCACCACCTGTCCGCCACCAAGATCAACATCAATACCGCCACCCCAGCGCAGCTCATGAGCATCCGTGGCATCACCGAGAAGATTGCCAACAGCATCGTGGACTACCGTAGAGAGCACGGGCCCTTCAAAAGCATCGAGGACCTGGTGAGAATGGACTGCATCAATTCCTCCTTTCTGGACAAAATCAGGCACCAGATTTTCGCAGAACGCTCCAGGCCCCCTTCAACAAACACCAATGGTGGCCTCAACTTCATGGCCAAGCCTCATCCCAGCCCCACTTCTCTAAGTCTCCAGAGCGAGGACTTGGACTTTCCTCCCGGGGGTCCAACCCAGATCATATCCACTCGCCCCTCTGTGGAGATGTTTGGGGGGGTGAGAGATGGCAGACCTGTCTTGAGGGTGGCCACGTGGAACCTGCAAAGCTGTTCCATCGAGAAAGCCAACAACCCAGGCGTGCGGGAGGTCGTGTGCATGACGGTGCTGGAGAACAGGTAAGGGGCAGCACCTGACCTGCAGGGCCAGCTCCATGCAGGACTGTAGGCTCATGCCTCTGAGGTTTGGGCAATGTAGAGTCTTGTTGTGGTCCTGGTGGGACTCATTCCTTCCCAGGATTACTAAATGTTTCCCACTTCTTGCATGAAACCCTGTTTGAGTCACAATGCCAGGACTGTAGTGACTGTCCCTCGATAAAGCTGCCCTAACCCGTGCTAGGCACTGGAGCTCCTGAGGAGGGGTGTGTGTACACACATCCGTGCAGGGAAGGCTGGGCTGTTGCAGTCGGACACGTTAGGCTTGTTAATGGTTGGTCAAGGTTTTTTTCTCCATTAAGAGCCTTCTGAACAAGTCATGGAGAGCTGCCTTTCCTGCCAGAAGCTGGGGGGCAGTAGCAGGGGAAGGGCTGTGTAACAGGCGTGGAATGCCACAGCTCGTCCCGCAAGGGTGACACAGCTCGTTAATGAGTGGTCATGGGGCATCTGCTGAGCTGGAGGGACTGCTCATCCTTGGGGGTGCGAGACATGGAGCACCTGCCTGGGGAGACTGTGCTGCCCTTGTGCCAGCCTCGTGCCCTGACTGCACTGAGCTTGTGGGCATGGAGCAAGGTCACTTGATGGTGTGGCCAATGGGATGGTGCTTCAGGTATTAATGAAAAGTGGAGAGTTTGGGTTTTGCTTTTTGTCTGTAATTGTGCAAGACTGCTGGGGATGTCTGTCTTACTAAACTTTCTGCTTGACACAGAAATGTAAGAATGCAATAAGGATTTTGAAATAACGCTAGCCCTTTCCTTTTCGCGTGTCAAATCTGTCCCAGCTAATCTGGCATTTCGTTTACAACATTAGTAAAGTAACTTTTCTCTCTGGCTGCCATTCAGACTTCCAGCAGGAAATGAATAGGGGCAGGGGACTTCTGGGCTTCTGTGAAAGGGATGTTGTGGGGAGGGGAGGTGCTGATAAACTGTTATCTCTGTCCTTTTCTGATAATGTGCTGCATTACAGCTCTTGTTGGTGCGGTTGCAGAGGTCAGGCACACGAGCAGGATGGTGACAGTGATCCGAAATCCTGTGCTGCAGTACAGTATTTGTGGCCAGGGATACCTCTGCTGTGCACTGCTCAGGAGCCTGATGCTCCCACGTAAGGAACATCTGTCATCCCGCAGCCACCACTGTTTGATACCCAAAGTGAAGATGACAGACCAGCAGGATTATTGAGGTGTTATGCTGATGGCGTCAGCCTAACATCTGTCAGTATTCTGCTACACTAGTTCAGGTATCCTGTGCTTCCCCCTTTGTCTCCACTCTCTCTCTCTTTTTTATTTTTTTATTTTTAAGCGGCTGGTTGGCTGGAGTGGAGCTGCTGGGGAAAGAAACTCACATTATTGCTAGTCTCAGAATTACTCTAATAATCCAGTTTTGGAAGAGAAGTGACTTCAGTGATTTATTTTTATTTATATTTTTTATACACATATATATGGGATTTTTAAGGACCTCATCCAGTAAAGTGTTAACTGCCTGTCACTTCTGCATCTTCAGCATTTTGGGGGAGAAACCCCAAATAAAACAGTCCATCTGCTACAAAAGCTAAGCAGATGTAGTGGCTTATAAAACAAAGCTGCCTTAGCCCAAGCTGGCCACTGTGCATGCAGAGTGTGGCCCTAGCAGTTTGTTTTATTTTTGCCCTTAGACTGTGTGGTGCTTAGTTTCTGTCCAGCTTAGCCAACAGGAACTCAGTTGTGCTGGGTGCTCTGAAAGGTCTCCTGGATACTTTGAAGTTTCAAAGGAGCCCAGTAGAGGTGCTTGTTTTTGTTCTGTTTTATTGCACCTATCTGTGTCATCAATCACACAGGGTGGGTACAATGCAATTGTTTTCTGTACTTGATCTAATTTGTGATAATGTGAGAAGCTGGAAAGAAATGAGAGCAATGTGCATCCACAGACAAGCCTGCAAAACTTTCCTGGGAAAATAAACGTGGGAACAGAAAAAAGCAACACTATGCAGGAAAGAAATGTGTGTTGGGAAAAGCTGTACTCAGCAACTCAGGGAGGAATTTCCTCTTGCTTGTGCGAGCATTGCTGGGGTCAGTGGAGCTTTGCAGCTGTAAAACAGCCTCAGCTGAGGCCAGTAACTGCCTTCACTCTGCTTGTCAGCTCCGTGGTCTCCCTCCCAGCTCCAGTTGTGTACCCTGGGAATGGATAAAATGCCTTGCAAACTAATCTTTGCCCGGGTAAATCGACTTCAGTAGACAGTCCACTGGAGAAATTCACCTCTTGCTTCTCCAAGCAAGAATGTACACCGCTGCACGGGGTTCACCAGCACTTCAGCCTCCCAAAATCCATGGAGCGTGTTTTCAGGGTGCTCTGTGGGTGTCCCACGTGTGCTGCTCAAGTCTCCAGCTATGCCCCAAGCTGGAGGTGGATCTGCAGGCTGTGCTGACAGTAGGTGCTCTCAGGGGTTTACTCATAGGCACCTGCTTGCTGCTGCACTTTGTGCACAGCTGCCCTTACATGCAGGAGTAAACATGCTCCTTCGTGCTGGTCCCTTATAGCCAGGGGTGGTCTCAGGTGGTCCACGTTGCTCTCAGGAGCTGGAGTACTGTCTTGTTGTAGCACTTAGAGTTGGAGAAGCTGCCTCACCTAGTTTTTTAAGTTCAGAAATAAAGCACAGCAAATCAAGACTAGTAAAACTGTGTAAAGGGCAGCAAAGAATCTTAATTCGACATATTGGGGACTTTCATGCCAGTTAAAAGGCTTCTTTGGGGTTTACTTTTTTTTTTTTTTTTCTTAAACCATTCATAGCAAGGAGCTTTAAAACCCCTTGGGCTTGTTCTTTCAGGTGTTAACAACAAGGAAAAGTACTTCTCATTTCCAGGTGAGGCTAGAAGACTAAGCTCCTCCTGTCTTTCAGCCCTTTGCATTGACGGAACAGTTGTGCAGGAAGGGAAAGAGGGCCAGACCTTCATTCAAACCAGACAAAAAGCAAGAAAATGTCATATTGTAACCTGCTGAAGGGAGGAGAGGAAAAAAAACCTAATTCCAAGTCTTCACACTTGTTCCCAGAAGTGCTAAATTTCTGAAGAGCAGTGAAGGGAATGTACACTAAATCAGTGAGCATGACTACTACTGCTAAGCTATTTTGAAATTCATTGCTGTACTGCAAAAATAATGAAATACAGCAAGGTCCTCACCCTCTTTTCTCATATTACAAGGATCTATGTTTATCACAGTGTTTGAAGTGAAGGAGTGAGGTGTTTTCATTCAGAGGACTAGAGGGTAATTTTAGAAGAGCTTAACATGATGAACGAGGAGGCGAGCATGACACATAATTGGATTGAAGTATCAAGTCTGGGGCGCCTTTGCCCAAACCTGCCGTGTTTCTTGCAGGTGTTGTTCAGAAAATCTGGGATTTATTGACAGAGAGCCAGAGTTGGCCTGTCTCTGGGGATGCAGGTCATCCCCTCTGTCTGACTTCCATGTCTTCCCCATTCTCAGGGGAAATGAAAGAACCAACTGCTTCTTTTCACCAAAAAAAAGAGAGAAAATTGTAGGGTAAGAGCAGCATGATCAAAAGGGCAAGTTCAGGTCAAAGGCAGCAAGTGTTTTTGGGGAGGATAAATAACCCCACCGGGCATGTTTCCTCTGGCCAATGCTGGTGGAAGTACCCCAGAACTGTCTCGTACCTGAGGTCCATAGGGAAAGGTACTTTTGCCATGCCTCATCCATACCTGCCTCAGGCCTGTCCCTCTGTGCCATGAACTGAGCTCGTGGCTCCCGTGACACCCTGTGACTGCTTTGTCTGGCTGTCAGGTGTTGGGATGCCAGCTGGGTGACCCCATGAACCAGTGTGGGGCAGGCATGTGCAACACTGACTGACACATAGGGCACCGTAGAGGTGCAGACTCCAGTTTGGCTGTGTGCTTGGACGTTTGCAGGTAGCCAAGGGCAGTGATCAGTTGTGCACCTTCCCCAGCATGGTTTTCAGGGGAGGTTTTCCAACTGGTTTTCATGATACTTTGTAATACTGAACAGCAACTTTGTGAAGACCTCTTAACTATTTTTCTTCTTGTAAGCACGCTTTGCTGTTGACCGAATGAAAACTGATAGAGGGTTTGAAGGTCAGAACTTATGCTCTGTCTAAAACAGTGGGGTTGTGAGTCAGGATGATGGTGGATCCAAAGGTCCACAGAGCTCAGCTGTCTTTCCTTTCAGGTGTCAAGGAGTTCAAGCTGGTGTTTCCTTCTGCTGCTTTCTTCGGTCAGCTTCTTGGTGTGGTTACATCTTCTAGATGCAAAAGGTTGTAAGAAATGAAAACGTAACAGTTTTTGCAGAGACTGCAGAACCAGAGAAGAGCCCAGGTGGAGTGTGACCTCTGAATATTACCTGAGCCAGCCTCTCCTGGGAAGAGGAGTCTGGATGAAATTATCTGTCACTGTGTCCAGTCACACTTTGAAAACCTCTAGCAGAGTGTCTCTTCTGCACCCCTGGGAGGTTGTTCCGGTGGTTGACTCTTTTCACTATAAAGAAGTTATTTCTTGCATGCCTGTAGAGTAACAAATACAAACACCTATATAAGGTCTGTACTTAGCGCTGGTGTTTTTTTCCTTGGCATGGACAGTAAGCCTTAGGAATATGTCAGTCCTTCTTTCTTCCCCATGTTTGTGACTGGCTAGCTGTTTTTAGTTTGGTTAGACAGAAGCATAGAGGTCTCTCAAAGGCAAGAAATTAATCTCCATTTCTGTGTTTGAGACTTATATCAGTGTTCCTGCTGGGAGAACAGTAGGTAAACCTCAGCCCAAAATTGCTTCCTGGGAGGCAGTGGGTGGACAGGAAAGCCCTGGGTAACCCTTGCTGTGCCACCATACTTGAAAGTTCCTTTTCTTAGCCTTACCTACCCCAGGTCACCTTAAACACATCCTCTCGTCACCTAATAAATAGAGAAGTTTCTGAACTGCCCTCTGAAGCAGCCTCTTCCTACTAAGACATGAGGAAAACTTAATCTTGTTCAGGTCCCTGCACTAGGTACTGAAGGCAAGGGAACCACTTCCCCATTGCTCCTCTACACTAAATAACAAGGTGAGGCTTTTACTTTCCACTCCGGTCTCTTAGTCTGGGCTGAGAGGTGGGGTTTTACAAGGGCCAGTTCTTTGCTCCTGGGGCTTGTTAATTTGCTTGGCAAGGGGTATGGTGTGGTACCTTGCCTCCACGATTGTAGTCGTGTTTCCCATCAAGGCGATGGAAGAAGTTTGCATCCCCGTGGAACAGACATCGTAGTAATTTATCATGGTAGTAGTGGTGGTTGTGCCTGCATGCTTCAGAGGCTCATCACCAGCTTGTATTTGTTGTTTCTACGCTGTTGCTGAAGCTCTCAGTGGTCGGGCAAAGCCCTGAAGTGCATCTGTTTTATATCTCTTTCTTTGTAAAGCCACTTGGTTTTCCCTCCGTTGGTTTAGGCTGGAGCCTTGCCAAGAATAATTCCCTTGCAAGAAAAGATCAGGAAAGAGGGCCTGGCTCGAGTAACCTGACCATGCTAATAAGTCTTAAATGGCAAATGAACAAATACACCCTCTTCTCCTTATGTAATAGAGAGGAAATCCTGCCTTCTGCAACTTCAGAGAAAACTTGAGAAAAAAGGAATTGTTAGATGATATCATCTATGTGCACTTCACAAAGGGATTTTAATATGCAGTAGAAGAAAAGATGCATGTAAAGCCACCATTAATTTGCACTTTCTGATACCTCAGGGAACAAAAAAATGGGGTGGTGGAAGAGCTGTTGTTTTGAGGGTTGGCTTTTTTTGTTGGGTTTTTTTTTGGCCTCCACCTGCATGACACCAACAATATTTTACTTACTGGAGACTAGTGGGAGCCTTGACCTGCCTTCTGCATACCATCTGGCATGGGAAAGCAGCAGGTCAGACCCTGAGTTATGTAGTTTTCCAGTGCAATGAAACTCGACTGATTTACTCCTGTTCAGGTTTTGGCCCATTCCTTTGCCTGATCCCATGAAGTCTGTCAAGCTTAATGCTAAAGAGCACTGCCATCTCCCTGGGGGTCAGGGCTCCTCTGAGGTACTGCTCCCATCTTGGGTGGGGGTTCCGGCCCCCTTTCGGGACTGCTGCTGGGGGAACAGATGATGTCAGTTTCAAATGAATAAAATAACACGTTAATTAAATTCCATTTGCAAACTTCTGCTTCAGTACTGAGCCCCTCTGCAAGGGCATTGCCTGCTCCTCCTGCAGGAGGTGGGTTGCTTGCTCAAGATGCTTTGCAACTCCGGGGTCTTTGCAAGACAGAGCAAAAGCTGTGGGTGAACTTGCAGCAAGACCATGAAGGGCGTATGCTGTCCCTGTGTCCAGACTCTTGCAGAAGGCAGCTGGAGCCATGTTCTCTGCAGGAGATCTCTGAGGTGAATGCACTGAGCTGTTTGATCCTGCTTGGTCTCTGTTGCCACAGCCCCCACAGCCTTCCTTCCTCAGACACGACATAGGAATGTAGGACAGACCCATGAAATTACCCCTCAGTAGCCATTCCAGGGATTTTCTGTTTTAAATGGAGATCTGGGCATTGTTTTAACTTTGCACAGCTGCAGTTTCAGCGTATTTCCTGAACATTCAAGAGCTGTATCTAACCAGTTGTTTTTAGCTGCTTTAAAGTTGAGAATAGGGCTAGAAAAATAGCATAGTTAAAGACTGGTTTATCCATATAAAATAAACATTATTTTTCTCCTTTTAAAAATACCCTGCCACTGTTACTTGTGCCATAAAGCTTGACTAAAATGAAACAGACTAGTGGGGAAAGAGTTGGTTCATATATAATTTGTTTCTCCCAACATGTCTAGTTGATACATCTGGCAGCACTTAATGACCACATAGTTTTTCAATCCACGCCTGCTTGACTATTCTGCACATGTATTTTGTGTCACTGGATTCATGTTGCAGATTGCAGGTATTTTGGTAAACCAGAGCTGCCAGCTTATTCCTGCAGATCCCGCAAGGTTTGCTTTATTCCATGTGGCAAAGATTAAATGGGTTGGCTGATTTATGGTAATAAATTGGTGAATTACTAAGTGATGTTGTACTGCCTGTTCCTGAATCACAAGCAGAGGCCACAAGACTATAACCTCATCCTGCCTGACTTTTCAGAAAGCTTGTGCCACATGGCTGTAGGAGGCAGACTAGGTACCTACACATAGGGTTTCGTCCTCTAAACAGAAATATTTAATGCTTTGTGATTTTTCTGTGGTTTGGGAACTTATGGTACAGCTACAGGAAGGGTGGTTTTCTAGCTTTGAAAAGAGCAATAGGACCATTCCCATTTTTTCTGGGAAAGAACCGATGGACTACTATGTTCCTGACAAGGTGTAAGCAGAAACTTGGTCAGTCGCTATTAACAAGAGGAAAACGCTGTCTCTGCAACCATGTGCTGGTCTAGCTCACTGTGAACATGGGTCTCCAGCAGCGTTAAAAAGGGACATTTAAGACACAATCAAGTTTTTTCAAATTTAGCTGCATCCTTTTTGATAGAGTTGAGCTTCAGTGTGTTTCCTACAGCTTCATTGTTAGGAGGACCATACTTCTTTAGTATCTAATTAGTGCTTCTCTGGGAGTCTTGCCCAAATCATGATTTCAAGATTTGGCTGGATGAGGAGAGAAGGGGTGATAGGTCATGGATTACAGTGTGTATGTAACTTCTTTTTAAGTCACATTGTTCTTCATTGTGATGCAAGTGTAAGCTGACAGATGGAAGCACAGTGTCCTTACTGAAATAATTACAATATGCTGCAGTAATTTCTCAACACTATTATGTGGTGTGGGGATGGAGACAAGAGCCGTGGCACATTAATAATAACAGTGCTTAAAAATAGGAGCTCAGTAGCTTCTTCACTTCCAGATTTTTTTTCATTATTGTTTTACAGAGGAACTGTGCTTTCTTTGAGTAATAGCCGGCAATCCCCACTGATTCATCAGAGAATAAAAGTGGCTTTGCTCAGGGGAGGGTGAGACCTACCAGAGACCTCCTTTCTAATGTTGGTCCTCTCCCTCATCTCGGGCCTGGGTGCTCCACAATGGGTTCCGAAATGCCTTGTAAAGTGCCGAGAGTGGGGTGGGCATCGTATCAGTGGTAGATAAATATGAAGGGAGCAGTTCTGACAATAGGCTTATGGATACAGATAAAGAGGAGGAACTGGAAAAAATATGTAGCTGTGGTAAAAAAGGATATTTTTCTGTCAAAAACCAGTTTCATCTCACCCCTGGCATATACAGCCTATCCATGTCCTGATCAAACTATGTGGCATTTTCAAATGGCATGAGAGTTTTGAACTGCTCGGTCACTGTGGGGGAGGCTCAGTGCCACTGACCTCCTTTCCATCCCTGCTGCTGGGAGTTTGAGCAGGAAGGAACCCAGCGTCGACGCCAAGCTGTTATTTTCAGTGCCTGTGGTAAAATTAATAGAGGCCAGTGAGTAAGAGAAGTAAGTTTACCCTGCATGTGCCCCATGTGCCTGCGTGTTCCAGAAGTTCAACTGTGTATAGAAATATAATTTTAAAAACAATCAATTCCTATGGAAAAATACATTTGGGATTATACTGCCATGTGTGCTAAGGATGGCAGAGAACACTGTGGTTACTGGATGCACTGTGAGTGCAGTGGAATCAATGCAGCCTGCTTGTGCAGGATGGATTGGAATCCTCTGAGTGAGGCTGTCTGGAAGTGAGCCTCATGGCTGTGCAGGCTGTCTGTCTGTTCTGTCCCTGTGTCTGTCATGGAGCTGGGGACAGAGCACAGTAATGCCCTTCTGCTCTTTGTGGTGAACATCCCAGTGGACAAGGAGCAGTTCTCACTGTAGGCTCACGGATATGGATAAAGAGGAGGAACTGGAAAATTTTGTTTTCCTTCTGTGTGGCTGTTTGTTGCCCTGTTTTCATAGGTGTTTCAGGTAGGGTGCTCGAGCTCCTGTGCAAATTTAGCTACAGCAGCTGTCCAAGCCGTTCACAGCTGAACGGGTTTCTAATGGGTTACTGAACAGCTAATTGATCAGCTCTGCTTTGGCTTTGTGAGGCAGTGGCAGCCTTCTGCCCCAAATCCTGGTGCTTGCCGCACGCCAGTCCTGCAGAACCGCCGTTCCCTCTGCTTCGCCAGGCGGGAGGAATAAAGAGGCTGTTGCTTTTGCCTTCAGACTTATCCTTCGACTCCTTGATATTTATACCTCCCTTGTTCCCCTCTGCTTCCGTGTCAGTCTGTCAGTCACAGCCCTGCGGGTGCGGAGGCGCTCGGCTGCCGAGGGCTTGCTCCAGGCTCACTTGAGGTCATTGCCGGTCAGTGGCCACCCTCTCTTGCTCAGGCTTGGCTGGAGTAAAGGTTAGCCACCTTTCTGCCAAACTGGAAGCACTGTGCTGTTGGATACACACTGGATGTTAACTTGGAAACCTTATATTTGGTTTCTTTGTTTATTCTATTTAAACAAATAAGACCAAGTGTGGTTCCATCTCAATGCTGCTGAATTGCAGGGTGTTGTGTCAAAAGCAGGTCTTAATTTGGTGTTGAAAAATGAACTGTCAGGCAAGTTTTTCTTTCATACATGCAAGGCAAGTTCTACGGGTTTTCTGTCAAACCTACTGCCTGTAGAATGTAAAATGACTGATTCCTCTTTTTCTCCTTCTAAGCAGATAGAAATACGGAATAGTGTGAACCCCTGTCAGGGAGGGTAGTCTTAGCTGGGAAGAACCCCATATGACTTGCATTAAAACAGTCTGCTTTTCTAATAGGGCAGGAAATTTCCAGTGGTAATCCCATCTTAAACTAACATAGGCAGATGCTGCTCTCCCACTGGAGACAATGATGGGGTCCCTTTCCATAAGGATCACCTTAGGGAAATCTTTGAGCTGTTCTCCTCTTGTGATGTGTGGAGCTGATGGTGGTGAGGCACATACCAGCACCACAATACATGGGAGAGGAAGTACACTGTGTCTGCAAGAGATTCTGCCCCCACGTACAAAACACTAGAGCTGCTGCTGAATTAAGAGCTAAAATAAATGTTATTGTCAGGAAAACACTGCAGTGGTACCTGATGACCCTTTGCAACCTTTATTCTGAGCAGCCCAAGTTCTCCTACGATTCCGGCAGCAATGACAATGCAGTTTTTGGTTACCTGTCTATATCTTCCTGCTAGTCCTTTGTACGGCTCTTTCCCTTATCTCTAGCTGTGTTTACAGTCCCTTTCATAATCAGTGGAGACAACCAGTGCTGCCCACTGCCCTCCATGCTGGCTGCTCTCCCAAAAACACGTCAAAGAGCGATGAACAGCGTGTGGCCTGGGTGAGGGCAAAGGGGTTGGTACTGCTGGCAGATAGCACAGAGGCACTTCCAATGCATCCCAGAGGGCTTTCTTGGTGAAGATTACCCATTGGTTACAAAAAAATACCCCACTATGTCTTGTTTTAATTGCTTCTGAGTTCTCTAGTGCAAAGCAGCTCTGCACAAAAGGAAGCCATGGTTTAAAGGACAAGATAAAGTTTCGGTCTTGGATGTGGATGTAGATATAGATAGATAGATATTTGAACAATGTCAGCTCTGGGCTGTTGTCAGTAAAAGTTCTGAAAGCATTGCTGCTAGATGGAAGCTGTGCAAAAGCCACCTCCAAGCATGTGGTGTTTCCCATTTCTGTTTTAAACTGAGAGCACTTGGACTTGGCTGTGGTTTTTGGGGCTTCTCTATCCATTTTTCCCTTTTTTGTGTGTGTGTGTGTGTGTGTGTGCAGCAGATTTTATGAGGAGCTGTATGCAAGGGTAATGGTGATCTATATTGCTCAGCTGAACACTGAAATTTGACAGAAAGAAACGGAAAGAAACTGGGCAGGTATCTGTATATTGGTTGTCCATAGGTTGAAAGGAAATTGCCTCATAAACTTGCGTCTATCTCTGACCTTATCTTTGAAGCTTGCTCTTGCAACCTGAACATGACCCCCTTTCTATGTCCTCTTTCCACCCCTACTGAATCTAAAGCCTTTTCACTGGTTTCACTTTGCTTTTTGTCTTGCCATACCCTGAGCACTTCCAGTTATCTCAAGTGCTTCTTAATCAAACCTTTGCTTTCACGCCATGAGGGTTGAATGCTGTCATCTCTCACCTGCAAGGCTGAGGACTTCAATTTCCTTGGATCATCTGTGATACTTCCCTCAAATCATTCTAATGCCATCTTCTTGCTCCAAGATGTGCTGCAGCATTTCTTTCTCTGCTGAGGCCTCTTGCCAGGCAGTTTGAAAATCAGTACCTTGTAAGATATATCAAGTTTCAGGCAAAAGCTGCCTCAAAACTACAGCCACATCTTTTATGTCAGGGGAGTGTTAGGAATTCTTGCAATTAGAGGAGGCTCTTCTACCATTGCTTTAAAGGAAAAAAAGTATTTCTGTTTTCTATTTCTGTTCCTCAGAGGTACTGAAAGCTCTGCAGAAAAATAACTTGTTAGTTTCCTGATGTGTTGGACATGGAATTATTTTTAACTTCCTAGAGCAGTTGTTGTAAAGGAGTTTGTATGTACCTTAGGCACTTGGCAGCATGAGTACTCAGTATTTTATTCCTATCTGATTATGCTGTGCATGTGCATGCTGCACTGACAGTTTACGGTTCCTCTTCCATATGCATCTTATCTTCCTGAAGATAGTGTCTGGAGATGTCAGCTCTGTGAGGAAAGACTGACGAATTTATATCAGAAGAATCTTTTTGTCTAGCAGCTCTTCAGCACAGCACGCTGTTCAGAATATCTCTTAAAAATAGAAAGTACTGGAGGAATATCAGCTTTCTCACGGCAGCGTCGTTTGTCATCAGTGCCAACCTGATTTGGCTAATCCCTGGTATTAGTAGGAGAAAGCCTGAGTTGCCCACGCAAGGTTCCCTCTGCCCCAGTTTTTGGAGTGCTTAGTGGTATGTTTTGGAGGATTGTTTTGGAGTCTACAGCCAGACCAACATGATCTGTGTGTACTCTCTTGACTCATACCTAAGTGTGTTTTTCACTAGGGATGTAACTATGATGGTCTAAAACCTTCATTTCTTCTGGAGATGAGATTTCCTTGTGTATTTATCTGCTGCAGGCCAATTTCATGTTATCGAGGAGCAAGGGTCATACTACAGCATGAATCCACCATCTAAAAAAAGCCCAGATATTGTTGCTTCCATTTTTATTATTCCGTGTGCTTGGCTTAAGTTTCACCTCCCAGGTCTACTCCTCAAAACTGGGATGCTTTTGGAAACACTGTCAAATCTAGAAGTTTTTTCCCATTGAATTAGTGGTTAAATTTTGGACAGTTTGATTATCCCTTGTTTTCATCCAGTCAAACACTTCTGCATGTTTCCCTGTCACCCTATTTTTACATCCTGTTTTCCAGACTGGTGTTTTGCCTTATGGGTGCAATGAATGGCAAGATATGTTTTAGTACTGTGTTATTGTCCATAGATATCAAATTACTGGTTTGATTGTTTTTATAGATAGTTTTTATGGCACAACTTTAGGAGACAGTCATGCTAACAAAGTCTGTGCGAGGCACACCTCTTCAAATAATCTGGAATGCTTTCCATAGAACAGTGATTACTTCATCCTCAGAATAATCAAGAAACAGGAGTGGGATCAGTGTTGTAAAAGGTTTATATTCTCCTCTGTGGACTTTGTAGGCCTGCAGGTTGTAAGCACCATTGAGAAGAATCGCTGGTGCCCTCTTTATGTTGCTTTATGTCCACTGTTGAATCCAATAAAATTGTCGCTGGAGCTCAACATTCAATGTTCTCGCTCCTGCTCCCTGGGAGTGTCTGCATTGCCACCGTCACCATTTCTCCACTGGTTTTGGGGTGTTACCACCTGTTCAAGCTTGAGAAGATCTGTGCTGAACTGGAGGCATATGTGGCTTCGCAGCGGCTGGCCAGGGCATCAAGGAGAACCTATAGGGAACATTTTCATGAGCATCCACATAATCCTGTTTCATGCCCTGCTTGTACTTTGTTAAGAGTTTGTTTGCCTTGGAGCTTGTTACAAAACATGCAAATCATATCAAAAGCTGCACGAGACATAATTTTGTACCACTATGTGCACCCCATCAAGCACGATTTCCTCCTGTCATCCCTTTCCAAGATACATTTGCACTTCAGCTCCAATATTTGGAGAGCTCTGCGTCTGGACAAGCAGACTTTCTCATTCCCACAGAAGTCTGGTGTTTCTAAGACTGTTTTGTGCTGAAGCCCCTGACCTAAATAAGGTTAAGGATCTGGGCTACACAATTAGCACCCAATGCCAAGAAAGGAAAAGCTGAGCTTGAGCCACCATTCCCCACTTGGCCAGGGCTGGTCTGCATGTGGGGTTCTGTAGTCCTCTTGCATCCTTATGCTGTAAAGGCCATTCTTATGTCCAGACATCTCCGAGCCTGGCACGCAGGGGTCCTCTGTGACTGGGAGGCTTTCAAAACTCCTTCCTGCATGTTATTGTGCAGCTAGAAGCTGGGATTGCTTCCAGCTCACTGAAGACACTCCGATATTGTTCGCTCCTAATCCCCTCCTTCTCACAGAGTATGGCTTTTCGGAAGGCTAGCATGTTCCCTTGTTGGCTTTCCACGCGGGAACACAAGCGGCAGTTCATGGGAATAACGTAACCCTGAATTAGCGATGAGCCAAGGCGGAGGGCGGCTGCATGGGGTGATGGTGGGATGAGCCTTTGGCTCTGTGGTGTGTTAGTGAGGGTGCCTGGCTAGCCAGGCTGGCTTGTGGCCGTGCTCCATTTTTCTGCTCGCTGGCCTGCCAACAAGAAGCACAAATGTTCAGCACTGGTGGGGCTGGGTTTCAGCAGGAAGAAACGCCGTCCCCCCATCCCCCTTCCTGCAGTCGCTCAGAGGATGATTCTTAACTGATTTGCCATTTCTTTTTGTGTGCTGGTAGCCTGGGGAAATAAAAGCAGGTTAATGGGACAGGGAGGGGGGTGCTTTTACTGAACGGGCTTTTTTTCTTCCCAAACCCAGATACACGTAGAAAGAGAGAACAAGGTAATGAATAAATAGATATATTCAGATGTCTCTACAAGGACATCTTTCAGTGCAGGGATTTGACCTTGGAGGTTTGGATTGTATCATTTATAAGATGGTGGCCTTGAGGTCAACCCACCTGATTCCTGAAGGTGCTACTTCAGGAGACTTTGCGCTGCTCTCGAGGCATCCACAGGCCCAAGGAGAAAGAGGAAGTAAAGGATGTAAAGGAAATTTATTCCAGCTAAGTTATATCACCTTTTCCTGCCTTCTAGCAGGTCAGGAGCTCAGATGAAGTTAGAACTTCTCCTGGCGCATCTGGCGGTGCTGCTGTTCGCTCTGCTGTTCCTTCTGATGTTATTTGCTGTGTGTATTTGGAGTGCTAGAGGAGATATTTGAGGAGAGGGAAGCTGGGATTGAATGGAAGCTGTGATCTGTGGCACACAGAGGTGTCCTAGAGGAGCTTGTACATAGTTTGATAGTTTGGGGCTTTTTCAGGGTTTCGCCTAATGAGGAGAACCTGGAAACATCTATAACCATGAACACCAGCTGGCATGACTGGGATCCCTAAATCAACGGTGTATAGGTGTTGGAGCCTCCTTTGCAGAGTCAGCCTTGAACTTTCACGTTTTGCATCTTCTGAACTTTCGAAAATGGTACAGATAGTTTCTAAAAAAAGTACCAGGATTAACTTAGAGCTACACTTAGAAATTTTGCATATCTGTTGTGATCTGTAATCTCACACCTTTTGCTTTTATCCCTCAGAGCCATGTGCTGTAGAAAAGACTCTGTTCCTGGGGGATAGGACAGCTAAAGTGATAGGTGGGTAGGATGCTCCACAGCCAGATCCCACAATGATATACCTGATCTTAGCTTGGATATTAGGAAAAATTTCTTCACAGAAACTTTTGCCAAGTATTGGAATAGGCTGCCCAGGGAAGTGGTTGAGTTGCCAGCCCTGGAGACATGTAGATGTGGTGCTTAGGGACATGGTTTAGTGGTGGACTTGGTGGTGTCAGGCTAATGGTTGGAGCTGGTGATCTTAGAGGTCTTTCCAATCTAAATGTTTCTGTGATTCTGTGGTTTGCCGCTGTCGGCTGTGAGCTTTGGTCACATCCTGCTATGACGTAAAAGGCGCAGCAGTCGGAGACACATTGCTGCACCTCCTCCAGCTCACCCACATTCCTTTCACCTCTCACATCCTGTAGACACCATGGGTATTTCCCTTCTTCAAAGAGGGCTTTAAAGCATTATTGTGTTTTGGGATGGGGGTAGGGGAGAGAGGAAATCAAAAGCCCAGCATGCTGGCTCTGCTGACTTAGGAAATCAGATGGTTTGCCTGCCATGTGAAAGATTTCTTCAGTGCAGAGCTGGTGGTGAGTTGGTTTGTGGCAATGTTGACTAATTCACATTTTCCTGCCAGAGGCGGGGGGCAGATTGATCCCAACCAAGTGTTGGCTCTGCCTCATGGTGTAACCAAACTCCCTTTGCATGCTTTGTGTCTCTGCACACGCAAGTTGCCCCTGCTTGCTCATCAGAACAGGTTGCCTCTCTGGTTCTGGCTCTTTTGCTGTTTGTTGGGGCAACGAGCATTCCTTTGGGCTCTTCCTGACTGCGCAGAAGCTCCTCCGTTGTTACTGTGTATGCACAGGGGTAATGGCTTCTTACAAGGCTGGAAAAAACTGAGTTGTCTTTGACTTTCATGAAGTAGCAACTGGTATCCAGTAACCTGGGCTTCCTTGCATAGGCAGAAGTTGTGCCATTGGCTGCTTGCTGCCTGCGTGTGCCCACTCTGTGGTCAGCAAACTTCAGCTGGCGGGAGGTTTTGTAGTGATCCAGGCTCTGGGAAGAGAACAGCCTGCCATCCAGCCCTTTTAATGAAGGGAGGAGCATCACTGCTGAAGATCTGTTCCAGTGGTAGCTCAGCCTCTTTTTCTGCCCATGCTGACTACTAAAATGTGTCATATTTTTGCCTGAACTATTTGTGCTTTTCTCTGAAGATAAGAAGGGCAATTTAAAATTCTCCTTTCTTCTACCCTGCTTTTCTGGGAAAGCTGTCCTTAGCATTTTTCTCTGTGCTTATGTCATATGTTGCATATGTTGTCATCTCCTCCCGATGTTCTCCTAAAAGAGGAAGGCACGACTGCAGCCACTGTAGCCTTTCTTCCCCAAGGCTACCGCTTCTTTTTTCTCCGGTGTCACTGTGTGGTCATTTGCACATCTGGTACCATCCAAGTGGCACCAACCAATCTCGCCATCATTGCCTTGCTGAGCATCCTGTGGACTGGTAAGAGGTTGGCTATGACCTACGGTGTCACCCAGAGACCCATCTCACCTCTTTGCTCCATTAGGATTCACTTTTCCTTTCCTCCTGCTCCTATCCCCAAGGATGGTGCTGCTTCACGGTGACCTTATTGAGATGCCAAAATTGCCATCTTGCACTCAGCTTTTTTATTCTGTGAAGTGACTGAGTGCTGCCATACCTGCTTTCTTTTCATTGTCTGTGACATGGCCAGTCTTTTCCTGAGTACTGGGGTTTCAGGCATTGGGGGAGCAGTTGTGATTTTCCTTGCTGGCTTACATGTTCATGCCACAGTAGGGTTATCATTTGCTTAGTATTTTATTGCTTAAGTTAGTGATGTTGGTGAGCATCTAAGGGACCACAGGCAGTTCAGCTGTAGATGAAGATTCAGGAAGCCCCCGGTGCCTGATTGGCATAGTGCATGAGAGGAGCCAGCCTGATGGGGGACTGCGCCTTCCAAGATGCTGTTCCATGGACTCCCCTTCATCAGAAGAACATGTGGAGGTTTTCCTTCTCACTAGGTATCCTGGCCACCTAGACTGAAAACCAAAATTAGTCCCATTGAAGTGATTAATGTGTCTGGAAGCTTCAGTACCGTTAATGTGTGCTGCACAGCTGCATAAAACTGCAGTGCTTAGCCAAGGTGAATGGAAAGGGGAATTGGTCAATGGCTTCTGCCTCCAAACCCCTTCTCCTGTCTGAGCCTTTAGTCATGGAGCAATAAACAGGAACAGGAATGAAATCACCTTTTTGATGCTGTGCAGGTATGCTAGAGTTATGCCCTGTTAAAAGTTCAGTAAACCCTATTAACCTTTCTTGCACTGCTAGGACTTGCATAACATCAGGAACTTCTTTCCCTTGTGGTACTACAGAGGCTGTGTGGTGTGTGTGCTATTTTCTCTTTTCTCTATAAAGCAAAAAAGACATGTTGTTTTTGCTTAACCAAGGGAGATAAGAGAACTTCCTCTTATTCAATCCTGTGGCAATGCAATCCTGACCATATACTGTTCTACTGAATTTAAGCCTGTGGAGACATCTGCCTTGGGCAATTTTTATTTTTATTAGTGAGAGCGAGTGAGAGTCAGTGTTTCTCCTCTTTCAGTGTGAATCCTAGTAACCCCTAAGATGTCTGGCTGGATCCCTGCCTGTGCAGGGTTACTTCAGTTCAGGGAATGCACGCTGCTGCAGCTCGTGGCAGCCTGCATCCACTCCCAGGCAAAGCGCCTTAAATCTTTGCCCTACGCATGCTGTGTAGCACAAACAAGAAGATGTTGAGAATCATGTGTTTAACAAAATCTCCTTTCCATGGCTCTTTGAAGAGCTTTAAAAAGATTTATTTTCTTTTTTAAATCCCCAACAAGCTCACAGTCTTTTAAAATTAGAAGGATTCGGGATTTTGCTTTTAAATTTACCTGTACCCTCTCTAAAGAAAAACCTTCTGTGACAGAGCTGACACAGCAGGATCATGTTTATTGTCCACTATTATGCATCTGGTAAAGCAGATATGACAAGTACTCCTTTCTTTAGACCTTAAATCTTTCTTTTTTTTCTTAGTGGATACTAGCAGGCTGGTTAAATAAAATTCCTCTGTAGCTGCAGTCTTCTGCAATTTATATAACAGTCATTTCTACAGCTTTCTATAGTAACTGGTTACACACCTGCACGCTGGCTGTGCAATGCAGCAGTCGTGACAGTTTGCAGGCATCAGTGTTTATTGAGGGCTTTAAAATGAAATTAATGACCCTTTCCATCCTCCCAGCCTTTGTGATTTCTTAGGTGCTCTGCTTTTGGTTTGAATTTGTGTTTATTTTGACTTATTTTTTAAACAGCATATGGCCATTTAAGATTAAGCTGCAGCTGTTCAGTGCTTGGGGATTCATCTTTGAGAAAGAGGCAGCCTCTGTTGCTCAACAGGGCCCTGCTGAGAAGAAGATTCTGACGCTTCCTGCTGCTGTCCTGTGCTTCTAAACTACCACTTGTCATCCACCAGGTTTTTCCTCTGCCTCCACCTCCATACTTAATCCTCCATAAACTAGTGCTTGCAATTTGTAATCAAAATTATAGCTAGGAGCTATTTGACTTAATGGGGAGGAGGGAAGGGAAGGGGAGGAGGAAGGGGGTCTACTACAAAAATCAGAGGAATGATCCAAATAGCGAAGAGTAGATGCTGAAGTAATGAATAATGCATTAATGCTGTCCTTAAGTCAGAAGTAGGAGCCCCGTACACTATGTAATTAGCACTTACATAACATGTATGCCTTCCTGCACTGTAAAATGTCTGCGTGAGGAACTAAAAGGTGAGGTGGTCTAAGTGGGGTAGGCTATGGCTGAGACCTGTAGCCACTCTGGGTCTGCCCCACCTCCCTCTGTGACACGATGCTGGCTGAGTGCCGACACTTCTCTGTGGCTTCAGGCACATTCTGATCGCTGAAGCAGCAGCAGCGTGCGTTCCTGAGATCTCCCGCTAGCTGCTTGGTACTCTTCCTCAGCACCCGGAGTTGATCCAGGTTAATCTGGGAGCTTCTTGTCTGCCAAGTAAATCAGCTTCACTTAAACAGCTGCCAAATGCAACTCACTGAGCAGAAGTGGTGGCTACTCAGACCACGTTCTCTGCAGTTGCAAGAGACAGCCATACTACACCCTGGCTCATTGGGGCATCTCCACTTGCTGCCTCTGTAAAGCATGGGGAAGTCCACAGGGAATGGTGTATGAAGACATAAACTTCAAATTACGCAGGCAGGAGAGCTGCGCTCAGGTTGGAACGTGGCATGGGGAGAGGTTCCCCGGATGGTCATCTCTGGCATTTGGTCAGTCCTGCTGTCCATTGAGGGAGACAGAGCCCTGCCATACGGCCACCCCAGAAGGGTGGATGTGGCCAGCGTGGTCAGGGTGCTGGCACTTGGGAGCAGGGTGCCTGGGCAGTGCTGTTGTGTCTCAGCATGATGCTGCTCTGCCTGGCCTTGTTCAGCTGTGCCATGCTCTTCCTTATCAAATCTGAGCACTGGGACACTGACACTAAAGCTCTTTTGTTTGCTTTTTTTTTTTTAAAGTACTCTGTAGTGGTTCTATTTGCCATAAAGTCATGACTCATGCCCTTGAAATTGCAGGAATTGCTGTAGAAATGACATGGGGTCCTTGCTTTGTGGCTGTTCTGCCCGTTCACCTGGAGTTTCAGGAGGGTCCACTGATGGCATTCTGGCATTCTTCTTGAGCTTCCACAGCACAGGGCTTTTCCTTAGGACCGAGGAGAAACTCTGAGCTGTCATGCTCCCTGTGCACAGTCCTCAGCTGCAGGGAAGCATTTACTAGGCAGGCCGCTGTACGCAGTGTTTCTGCAGTCACTGACCAAAAGATCTGCTTTTGTAATAGTGCCAATTATTGCAGGTGATACAAGCTTCTCTGTGTGTGCCCATATAACACTCTTGATTTGAAACTTGCTATTCCACATGTAAGTATTCCACAATTTAAAACTCTCAGAGATAACTTCCATGACAGAAACATGAGATTTTTTTCCTCTTCTGTAGGAGAAATCGATCGCTTTAATGAGGCTCCTTAACTGTTGAAGTTTGTCCTGATCTCAAAGTCATAAGATACTGGAACAAAGAGGCTGCTGTGATAAGTGAATGTAAAGTAACTGAACTGTGCTATTTTCTAAGCACATTATAGAACAAGGGGAAAAACCTTCTGCTGTGCTTTCTTCAAGGAAACTTTTAACAGGGCACATTAATAAACCCATGCCAGAAAATTCCACACAGTTTAGGACCGAGGCAGAAGCTCAAATAAAGGATTAGTTGCCCTCCACCTACCTCATTCCTGAGGTGTGACTGATTTGACTGTGGTCCCGTTGTTGGTGAGACATCCCTGTTGTATATTTTTTGGTCAAATATTTCACAGCAGTGTGTCATCTGCTGCGGAGGGCAGCTTCAATCCTGACAGCAGGCTGCAGCCCAGAAAGCCTGGGAACCACCAGATGAGATGCTTGTATGGACAGTGGTGGAATCCCGTTACATGAGAGGGGAGCAGCAGGGAAAGCGGAGAAGGTCTTTGCCATCTTTACTATGCCTCGCTCTGTCCTCTAAAGAATCTGGCATGAGCTGCTGCCAGGGAGGGGGAAAGAAAACATTACTTGACCCCTGTATCTAGTCAGATAAGCCTCTTCCTTTGTCAACAAAGACCGTTGTGGCAGTACATATTTGCCACACAGGATGATTATACTTTATGATGAGTAATGAGTTATTATGATCTATAACAGTGTGTAATTTGAGGGAGTGGCCACTGTGGCAGGTGGTAGCCCTTGAATCCAGAAGATCCTGAAGAAACTCAGCTGTGTCAACGAAGCCCTGTGAAGCTCAAGGGGAAGCCCATAGCCCAGCACTGCAGGTAAAATAACCCCCTGCTTTACTACAAGTGGGCAGTTGGTTGGTTTGGGATCTTCAGAACAGACATTAAAAGAAGCTTCCTCACTCAGAAGCTGGTGCAGCACTGGAAGATGTTATCTCAAGGTCCTGTTGTCTTAATGTTTTAGAGGTTTTCAAGGCTCAGCTGGCTGAAGCTACAGCTGACCTCATGATACCCATGTTGAGGACCCTGCTGCATCAAATGGTCTCTTTTGACCCAGGTTCCTGTGTTTGGGGTTCCATAGTACTGCTAGAGACAGGCACACAGGATTTGGTTGGTAGAGGATTCTTCTCTTTGACACACACAGTCTCAAGGAGTTTTCTGAGGTGCAGGAGAAAAAGTGAGTGGTAGCAGCCTGTGGAAATAGGCCATAGTCTGCTTGACTGCATGTTCATGTTGCTTATACTTCCTTTTTGAGTGGCCTGTCCCTTCTGCTTGGTGTATCTCTGCCAGCAAACTGAGCAGAGGCTGGTTTGAGGACAGCTGTTGGCTGGGAGAATGTCGACTCAGCCAGTTTTTGTGACTTTGAGAACTGAGGACGGATTACATTTGCTCCCGGATTAGAGTTACAGCTATGTGATGCATCCCCTGGAGGTTTAAATCAAAACCTTTCCATGTTACTCCAATACTCTGAGCAAAGACTATATACGGTTGTGGCTTTTGGCTAACCGGAGGCTTAAGCTTCACGTAACCCTCATCACACTTCAAAGTCATTATTGAAGTACAAAACAACTGGACTGATAAGAAGGACTGTCTGGTCTGTTATTTGGGTTAAAGTTATATAAATGGCACTCCAAATGCACCATAAGCTAAATTCCCTTTTCTAATGCAGAATCATGTGATGTTTTAGATGAAGCTGATAGGATACTTTTGTAATTAGCTCTTGAAAAGAAGGCTTTTAACTTCTTACCCTTATTTGACAGGTAGTTTTCTTATCTAATTTGTGCCTTCTATGGGCTCTTGCAGATGCAACCTCAGTATTGGCTGACTGCTGTTTTCTGACTACAATATTCTTTGCATTTCTGGCAACCTAAGAGCGTAGCATCAGTGTAAACAAAATTCTTTATGGCTTGACATCAACACCACTTGTAAATAGTGGTGAAGGCTGACAGAAGGCTGAGTTGTCTTCTGTGGCTTTTCTGACAAAGGCTTGGGTGCATGTAAGACAGAGGAGTGTCATCTTCACTGGTGTGCAAAACTTGTTTTTTCTGCCTTTGCTCCCTCTGGCCCACTTATTTTCACAGTTTTCCATTTCTTCACTTCGTGTTTTGGACTGTGCAAATGACCTCCGTTTTAGGAGGATGAATGTTCTTATTCATTCAAAGCTCGGGTTGTTTTGTTTTCAGTAACCTTCAAGTGGGCTTAGCTGAGTGACAGTTTTGAGGAATTCTCATCCATTGTGGCCTTTTCTTCACCATATGGGATAGAAGCTGTAAAGAGAGCAACCCAGTTGCTGGCGGTGGGTCCTGCCGCCGTTCCTGTGTGTGGAGCAGCAGATGGCTGAGCTGACTGATGCTCCACGCTGTTGACATGCAGACTCGATCGTGTTAGGCTAGGCCTGCGCTGGAGACTTTTATTGCAGTAGTAACACATAAGCATATATCTTGTTAAACCCACGCTTTCCCCTCTCTCACGGTGACAAGGTCTCAGTCACCTTGACAAAGCCTTTGGATTCCTGCCCCCTGCTCTTGCAGAGCACTGGTGTCAGGGTCTTGTCACCAGCTTCCCAAGCTCCACTCTAGGAATATGGGTGGGCTGGCTTTTGGCCACAGAGCGGGAAGTCCTTAAAATGTATGGGCTGTCTGCTAATAGTGTTTCTGCTTTGTTTTCCACCTGTATAGTGATGCACTTCGTTTTAGCCTTTTTGTCAAAATGTCCTTGCATTTTTAAGGCAACATAAGCTGCTCACAAAAGAGCCATGGAGAAAAGTGCACTTGACCAAAGCACTGCTCTTAATTTCTGTAGTGCTATTTTCCCTCGTCACAGTACCTCTCCTCAGTGATTTCATAGTGTCTCTCGGAGCATTTCTTGTGCACATTGTTCTATTTTAATACCCAGTGTTTAGCGTCCTCCACCACTTAAACAACTCCAGTTTGGCACAAAGTCTTCTGCAAAAGATACTCGTATGAAATGCACAATGGCTGTGGCGCTCTGCCAGCCTCTTCGAAGTAAGAGCCAGCTCTTGAGGGTCAATCTCTTTCTTAAGAGTGTGCTGTAAAAAACTTCAGAGTTCTGTATCCAGATTCAGCCAGGAAGCTTCAATACCCTTTGCACAACACGAGGCTAAATCTTAGTGGCACTCAGATGTCACTAGCTGATCGTGGTTGTACTGCTGTAAAACTGCAGCATTGCTCTTGAGCAAGTGTTTTGCAAAACAAACTGACTTCAACTGTATTGCTTGCAATGATTTTATCTGTGTAAATTCATTGCTCTGAGATGAGGCTGTGCATATATGGCAAAGTAATACTGCCTGAAGTTTCTGAGGCTGAATAAGGGGCCATGACGAGCTTTCATGTAAGAGCTTGATAGCATATGGGTCACAGACCTAACGGAGAAAGGGAAGCAGGATATTTCAAATCATTTTATTTTGCAGGGTATATTTTTAAAGTAGAGTGCCTATTAACCACTTTGCCTCCCAATGCCCCATAATTTTGCTGGTAGCTTTGTAATTCGTGGCAGAATGGTAGTGTGGTGGTGTGCCCTTTCCCAGGCATACCCATTTAATTTAACTAGAGACTACTCAGTTTTTCCAGTGCTGCAGTAGGGCAGGATTGGGTGGGAGAAGGTGCTGTTTCTGGAACTAAGATGCTCTATCCCAGCAGCAAATGATTCAGAAAATCCAGAAAAAGAGCCAAATGCCAGAGACTGCGTACACTATAACATAATGCCTATATTTGGAAGCTCTAATTCACCTTTGATTTTTATGACCTTCTCAATTTTTGTTTTCAGTCTTGGTCTCCTCCCTTGTTGGACAGATTTGAATAATTCAGTGCAAGTTAAATAAGTTGTTCATGTCCAGTTTTAATGACTCAGAAGAGATCAATGTTGCCACAAACACAACATTCTCTGTGAGTCTTTCTCTTCCTGCGGAGTTATAAAGAAACAGGCATCTTTTGAAAAATTAAAAAATTAAATCCTGTGACTGTGGGCATTATACAGAGGATTTTGCCCAACTTCAAATCCACTGAGCATAAGGTGAATTAGTTTGAATGAACACATTATTGCTCTTAGCTAAGTATAGTAAGAAATTAAATACTGAGGGAGAAAAATGCATTTTATCATTACATGAATTAAACTGAAAGCCAACTTCCCCTTCCCCCCTCCCTTTTTTTTAAATACAGGCAACTGATTTTGGTTTGCTGTCTTTCAGAAGTGAGTTGCAACAACTGGTGTAATTTTTTTGTGCGTAACACATATTCCACACACACACACACATGCCACTTGCAGCAGTACTCTCTTCTGTTGCCTGAATTATCATGTAGTGAAGTGCTTGGCACAGGAGCAATCAGTGAAGATGGAGGTGGAAGTGGTGACAGGGAAGCCTCCTGGACTGTCACCTTGAGTTTTGAATGATTTTGGGAGTTCAGCCGCATTGCCACTGCATGTACCTGGTCCTTGTTAGTATTTATGTATGGACAAGATTGCTGTGTTTAGTATAATTTAATATAGGTATTTGATTTACTGCTTCTTTATTCATTAGGCTGCTGTTGTGTAGTCATTATGTTACTGGCAGTCCCAGGCCTTTTGTGGTTTCATCTCATGCGTTTGGGAATTTGGGACATATTTTCAGCTGCCTAGTCTATTTTAAACTCTATTTTAAAATTAAAATAAAAATCAACAAATAATGGGTTAGAACAAATTGATCCTTTTGAGCCATTTGCCTAATTAACCTTTGCCTCTCAGGAATCAGCTTTGGTTCTGTTCAATCAAGAGCAATGTATCCCAGCCCTTAATAACCAGCATTTCTTCTGAGGACCTTGAAAGTCTTCGCCGACTTTTACTTTTCTAACTGCTGCCACTCTCTTGGCATTGCACCAGTTTGCAGGGACAGAATTGGAGAAGGACAGGAAAGAATAATAACAGGATATCAAGAGAAAAGGCCATAGGATGGCCTCTAACTTAGTCAAGTGTTTCTGAAAAGTACAGTTAGCACAGTACTTGTGTCTTCAGTACTCTGTGCCTCAAACGCAGATTTTTGAGCCTAATAATGAAAGAAAGGACAGTACTTATATGTGCATTGCAAGCACCCAAAGGATGACCCTTCTGTGACTTCCTCTAGTGTAAAGGAAGGAGGGACTCTCCAGGGAGATTTTATGCAAGTGGAAGTGATGTCCTTTCTCCTTCCCCCTTTTCTGAAAAAAGAATTAGGCCTGAGATCTGATCCTCTCTGTGGAGAAAGGGGGAAATAGGACGCTTCCCTGTTGATTGTCACTTCCTGTCTGACAGAACCCCCCAGAATTTGCACAAGTGTCCTGAAAAAGCATCACTGCCTCACAAGTCAGGAGACTCCTTTTCTGGGTGGATGGGTAAGAGCGATGTTTCTTTGGCATCACAGAGATTCTGTGAGTTTTGAGCAGCTCCCCTCTTAATTTTGCTGAGTGTGACCTGCTCTCCTTACTGATGTAGTGAAAGTCTGCATGCACAGCAGCATGGATTTCATCCATTTGGAAACAGCTGGGGTTGGGTGTTTCCAAGGAGGTGGTCAGGAGGCCTTCCAGGTCTCGTTACACGTGGGCATTCACATGTTTTCTGCAGTTGGTTGTGGTTTGGGTCGTTGTGAGCATGTTTTATTCCCTTCCAGAGTTCTAGGAAGAAGTTTGCTGTTCTTGCAACGTTTTTGGTTTTTCTCTTGTGCCTTGGGAATATACAATGCCCAGAGTTTATGAATCATTGTTCTGTTCCTGCAGTGATGCAGCTGCACTGAAACCACAGCATCAGCTGAACATAAATCAGATCTTGAGTGCAAAGTTCATAGGTCCTGCAAAATTATGGCTTTGCAGCAAGTTTAGGACAGAGAACAGCAAGTAGAGAGCATCCTGAACCCAGGGAACCACTGAAATAGGAAAGGAAAGAAATGAACTATTTGAATTGCCTCCTGCCTGTTAGCTTGGGTAATGCTGCTGTTCTCCTCCTTCAGCTCTCAGTAGTAACCATCCATAATTCATGTTTTCCCTCTTTTAGTTCCATTACAGTTTCCTTTCTCCCCATGACAAATGCTTCAATCACTCACATAATGTAATAGGATCCGTGAATGCAAACATCAGGATGGGAGTGTTTGTGTGGCCTGAACTACATTGCCAATTTGCTTTGATGGATTTCAGCTTCTCTGCTCTTTCCATTTACTCCTGGTTCCCTTTCCAGCTGCGGTGCCTTGATCTGCTTTCTGATTTCAGACCATGCTGCAGGCAAATCAGCAGTGACTAGACATTGTAGAACGTCTGCTTTCATCCCAATGAGGAAGCTGCAAAAAAAGTAGCCCTAAATAAATTCACCTATATATAGTTGTGTATATATATGAATGTTTCTAAAATTATATATAACATGTATATGATCTGTTCTATGTGTGTCTGTAGTATAGATAGATATAAGTACACTTAATATGTAGGAAATGCAGTTCTCTGATTTTATCGTAATTTCTTCTTACTGTAGATACATTTTTTTCCCTGAGAATCTTCCAACATATTTTGTTGTGTCATTAGCTGGCAGTTAGTCCCAAAGCAGTATGGCACGGTATTCCCATCCAAGCCCATCATTTTACTTCATAAGCTCTCTGGTGGCTTCCAGCAGCTGTTAAAATGTGGCAGTGGACACAGTTTTTCCTTCCATTTAAGGAGTGATTGAGAAGATGCAGATCCTTTTATTGGAAAAGGAGAAACGGGTTTTTTTTTCCTCATCCAACTTCATAGGGGTAGATGAAGGAAGTGTACGAGGCTGACAGTCATTGAGCATGCTTTTCTTTCCTTCTTCAGCTTTTGTTTCCATGGGAGTGTGAGTGAACAGGGTCTTGGGGGGAAAGATAACTTTGTAACTTGGATATGCCAGTAAAAAGAAGATGGCTTTTTACAGTGCGTGCATTGATGAAAGTCTTAAAGGTTGCTCCTCCACTGTAAAGGCACCTCACTTAGGTGACCCACTGTCCTGGTCAGGGTGGACAGCCCCGAAAAAGGAGTGGCACAGATCCCTTTGCAGCCCCAGGGTGCTCAGACTTGCTCTCCCATCATCTCACCGTGTTAAACATAGTCTGCCATGCTGTTGGTGGGAGCCTGCTGTTCTTTCACCTACCCTTGTGCCAGGTAATCATCACAGGCGCAGACAGTCAGGAAGAGAAGCCTTGGGTCCCATTAGGCATTAGCAGCAAGGGACAGCTCCAGCAGCAGCTCTATATTTAAAACAGAGAGACAACAAAAACCCCCA